>JASANE010016007.1:0-16870 GCA_030248225.1 Trileptium ribeirensis | reverse complement strand
AGCACTACACAGCACAACAGATATCAGAAAAACTCTCTATAAAATCTTCCACAAATTCTTCAAATACTACAGACTCGCCACTGAGCTCGCTGTCATTTTAAAGGTTAACTTTTTCATGAATAATAAATCACATACATGGTTAATTTCACATTTTTGTAATTCAAATCTCACCTTACGCGTTAACTTTCCACCAAAATTTATTTTTTTACAAAATATTATTTTCAATTTAACTTTATACCATGGCTCGTTATGCGAACTTGCCACGGTATACTTAAGCGTGGATGGCACAATTACTCGAGCTTGCCAACGCTGACCAAAATTACTTAAATTTAGTTTTAAATTCCATCGAACCAATTCTTGAACTTCCAATATTAAAATTCATTACCCAAGGCTCGTCTTGTGGACATTGCCAGGGTATAATCTTTGATAGCACAGATACTCGAGTTTGCTATCTAAATTTTGCCTTACCCCAAAATAAATTATTTCAAATTCGCTATAGCTGAAAGGTGCCAAGTGCACAAATCTAGCCAAACTAAATTTAAACTTTGATTTTAAGCAAACTTACCCTTTTCCAGTTTCTCTGATATTTTTATACTGCACCTAGTTTTATTCAAATGGTACATACGTTTAAACTACCCAGGCATTGGATCGAGCTAACTTGCTCATTACACACGGCCAACTCAATTTATATTAGGAATGGGTATAAGATTCACATACAACCTTGATATCGCTGCCCGGGACAATGACATGTCTACCATTGGGAACTCGCGCAACTTTTCTTTCGTGACAAAGGGTATCTCCGACCGCTAGTAGACCGGTTCATCCCCTGGTGGCTTCCTTCCCCTAATCTGGATTTTACTTATATTCTGGGTAATTCTCGAACTCGCTCTGTTTTCACCCTCCTTTTCCCTTGGCCACCATTGGAGATGTTGGTTACGTTTTGGTAAGAAACGTGCCGCGGAGAAGGCCGATAAGCTCACAGATATGTTGAGGGAGGAAATCCACGCTTGAGACATGAGTAGGCGTACGTTCTGTGGCGGCGGTTCTGGCAATTAGCGTACTTAAGGAAACCTTCCGGGAAGCCATGGCAAACATAAGCCCGCCGGATCGTCGCAGTCCAAACCCCGAATTCAATTTGATGGCAGCTGCGCAGCCATATTCAGTGATAGCAAGATCAAGCCTAGGTCAGGACCACGTTGCAATTTCTGTTCCGATTGTCATTATGCGGACCAGTGACCGCGGTTTCCCGACTTAGCAACAAGAAAGAAAAAAGCTAGGGCGGCGATGTTTCACGTGTCTTTGTACTGGTCACATAGAAAAAGAGTGTCCCACAAAACGTCCTTGTGTCTACTGTAAACAAACCACTCACCACTCTACTCCAACAAAGTTTGAAAGCGCCGTTGGATCATCCATCGGTACAACGTCTGTTGTACCTGCGGTAGGAAAGTTGGCATTACTAACACCCCATGGGTCTACTGTTGCGCACAGCCTCACAGTTAACTCTACGCTATTGTCACATGGCGAAACGGTGATACTGCAAACCGGGCTCGCGGTCGTCTCCGGTGGCTTCCGCCCTTTTGCTTTTTGACACAGGCTATTCGCGCACCTTCATCGCATCGACTTTCACATTAGTGCGAAGGCTTCTGGAGAAGAAATTGTGTCCATTGCCGGTTTCGCTGACACTAAACGCAAAACTGTAGCCTAGAAAGTGGTCGAAATTAACATTTTGGCTCGCGATGGTTGACTAGAACCATCACTGTGAACATCGTGAGGACCATTTCGTGTCCAATCCAGAAGCAGCCGATTGATGTCAAGAAACATCCGGTAGTACCCCAGATTGCTCTTGCCGAGCCAATAACGCAGGCCCCGGAGATGGTTCATATCGATATTCTCATGGGTAGTGATTATTACTATGATTTTATCGGATGTGAGCGCATAAAGTGTTCCGATGGTCTGATTTTTGTGACTTCGGTGTTCGGATTTATCGCCACTGGTCGCATCGACGCTCCGCATGAATCAGCATGCGTATCTGCCTTGTTGCTGGCTGGTATTGAAACGGTCGAATCTACCATATCTCCTGAGCTCGTGAGAATTGATCGTTTCTGGAATCTGGACGATATACGAATTAAACCCCCATCCTGCACACCCGACGATGACGATTCACTGGCTACGTTTAACAGCACTGTACATCAGGTGGATGGTCGATACGATGTACAATGGCCTTGGAAATCAGATACCCCGGAGCTCCCTATAAACTATACCTTGGCGAAAGGGCGGCTTGTTCCAATGCTGAATCGCGTTGGTTCTAATCCATCTGTCTTTGATCTGTATCGAAAGACATTGGAGGATCAAGAAAAAATCAGTATCGTTGAGCGCGTACCGCCTGAACTAACTGGACTTTATACTCATTATATACCGCACCGTTGCGTCATCCGCCCTGACAAGGCTACCACGAAGTTGCGCGTGGTGTACGACGCTTCAACAAAGGCGTCGATGTCAAGCCCCAGTCTTAATGATTGCTTATACTGCGGTTCCGTTATGTTGGCCGATTTATGCAGTCTACTATTGCGTTTTCGAATGTCAGCTGTCGCCATGGTGAGAGATATAGAGAAGACATTTTTACAGGTTGGCCTACAACAGTGTTCCCGTGACCTGTCTTCCTGCCAGTCTTCCTTTTTGCTTCGGGACACGCCGCAACCCCCAAGCGGCGACAATTTATTCGAGTATCGGTTTTGTCGAGTGCCCTTTTGCGTCATATCCAGCCCCTTTCTGTTAGCTGCTACTATTGCATTTCACCTATAGCAGTGTCGTTCGCCAGCTGTCGCAGCTATTAATGGCAACAATTATGTGGACAATGTCATGTCGGTGAAAGCTCGACCAAAAACGCACAAACACTTTATGACCGCCAAAAAACTTCTTGATCGAGCGCCAGTAAACCTCAGAGAGTGGTTTACCAACGATTCGATGCTGGCCAGGTACATCAAACCTGGCACTAGAACAGTCACAAAGGTACTGAGTCTCAGCTGGTCGACTGAAGTAGACACATTGTCTTGTGAGTCTTTCAAAGTACAACCTGACGTTATTACCACGAAGCGACTGATGTTGAAACACCCTGCCAAAGTCTTTGATCCATGTGGATTTTTCTCTGTGGTGACAGTAGTTGGCAAACTCACTATCCAAAAACTGTGGATTGGAAAATTTGTCTGGGATGACCAGCTACCAAGCGCCGTTGTCGACGAATGGCGGAAATGTGCGCAGAGCCTCCAAGAAATTTCCACGTTTGCAATCCCACGACGCGTCATTTCCAGCGATTCTGGACAAAACGACTATCAGTTGCACTGCTTCAGTAATGCCTCGGCGAAGCCGTCTTCGGCCGGTAGTCTACCTGCGAACGTCAAACTCTTCTGGGACCACATCAACACTTTTGTTTACCAAATCACTAGTGAGTCCCGTGAAGAATATATCGATTCCACGCTTGGAATTGATGGCGGCACTGATTGGAAGCAGCTTCATCCATTTTGTCGGTCTGCAACTCCGTATCTCTGCCTCCGAAAAATGGTGGTCCGACTCCCAATGTGTTCTCTACTGGCTTTTGAATAAGTCAGTTAGTACGGCATTTGTTAGAAACCGGGTTACATAGATCATGTACGATCGGTCACTCGTGTTTTGGTACTTTCCCACGGAAGACAATCCGGCCGATTTGTCTTCGAGAGGATGTACGTTCGGTCGAATCGTCAACAATAGCTTGTGGTGGAGCGGGCCTCCATGGCTGACACTCGACGACGTTTTTTGGCCGATGAACATCGAAGTCGCCGGTTTAGCAAAATCTCGTTACCAACGATGATCCCGTAGATGAACCAGTTTTGATACAATCTTATACGGCTGACGCCCTGATGCCAGTGGACCGTTTTTCCTCGTTGGAACGATTGGTCCACGTGACAGCGTGGGTGCGAAGATTTTGCAGTAAAGCTCGCAAAAATGACATTCCAGCCAGCAATCTCACTGCTGTTGAGATTGGTGCAGCACTACAGTATTGGCAACACCATATACAAAAATTCTACTTCAGCGAAATTTTTTGCGATGCCCTGCGCGTCCATTAACGTGGTAATTGAACCTTTTCGTGGACGATGCCGGCCTCCTGCGCTGCCGCGGTCGTCTGCAATTTTTCCAAATACCTAATGAGGCAAAGTTGCCTATATTGTTGACAAAAAAACTCCCATTTCACCAATCTGGTGATAATGGAATGCCACCAGCAATTGTGTCATTCGGGTGTCGCTCTTCATTGGCGCAAGTGCGACAAAACTATTGGGTATTGCATGCTCGCAATAAAGTGAAGACAGCTTTGCGGTCTTGTCGGTTGTGTCGGCTGAAGTACGGTGGACCATTCCGTGTACCGTCTTTTCCTCCGTTGCCTTCGTTCCGGGTGACACGGCAAACTGCGTTCGCATGCGCTGGCATTGACTATCTTGGTCCACTTTGGATACAAGATGTCACGAAAGACGAAAGGTACGTCCGTCAAAGTATGGCTGTGCTTATTCACGTTCTCTGCCATAAGAGCTGTACATTTGGACGTGATTGAAAGTCTGAGGACAGCTGACTTCTTTATTTTGTGTTTCAGACGTTTCGTGGCAATGTTCAGCCAACCTAAGGTAATGATTTCAGATAATGCCTATCACTTCCATGCGCCCGACGAAGTCCTGAGGCAGCTTTGGCGGACACTTTTGGCGTACGCTGAAATGCAAAACTACACAACTTCTCAAGGTGTAACTTGGAAGTTCGCCGCCGAATTAGCCCCTTGGATGGGTGGCTTTTACGAGCGTTTATGCGCGACTAAATTTAAAATGAACCCGCCTACCATCCCATTTTTACATCTGCCACATTTTTGTAGCAGAACGCTTCTTTGTGATTGCACAATGCAGTAAAACCATTTAAGAACAGCAGTAAGGTGGTATGAAATGGGATATTTTTGGTTCGCAAATTCGTTAGTGAAATCTACAAATTATTGGAAACATAATTTTGTGAGTTTCAAATTCGTGCGTTTTGTTCGTGAACAATGTTACAGCGAGGCATCGCTCGGCACATGGGATGCAATAACTCAGCGATGTAAACTATTTTAAACATGTTGTTGTTCAATATTTGAAATCAAGAATTTTTAAAATTGTTCGTTAACGCCAACGTATAAAACTACAATTTGTTCACGAACACAAACGTATATTTTTAAACAAATGTTCGCGAACACAATCGTGGTGCTTAAATAAATTTATTTTTGTATACATTATTTTGTCATAGAGAAATACGCGAGAGTCATCAAGCATGATCACAAAGCATCATTTATTAGTGAACATTTTACGGGTGAAATTGTTCGCGAACAAGTTCTTTTCTGTATCATATTCGATTATGATTCCAGGTTAATAATTTAATGATTGTGCAAGTTTGTTGAAAATTTAAAATATGAAAATTGTGTGTTCGCGAATTCTTGAACATTTACTGAATATTTAACTGGTTTTGGGAACAAAAATTTGTTCAATTTCGTTTCTGAAAACTAAAAATTTTAACAACGTTCATGTTGGTGAACAAAAGGAATCCTGAATTAGTCAATTTTCTAATTAGCAGTGAACCGCTTTGTACTAATAAGAAATCGCCAATATTCTGTTCCGAGACAGTACTTTCTAGCAGTTCGATTCCACTTTGTCTAATTTTGGTTAACGAAAAACCGTGCCAAATCCCCTGTTTGTTCCGTAACAATGGTTTTCAAATTCCACATCGGCTTTGACAAAACAGGATGGCCGACGGGGTCATGTTAAGTTTAGTCGCGCATTACTTGGTGTCGTAAAAAGGCAATCAAGGCGTTGTTAGATTACAAGCTTGTCAGATTGGCCGAGCTTCACACAATCGTGATAGAGATTGCATCTATAGTGAATTCCAGGCCGCAAACATATATGGATTCTGGGTTGGCGGATCCTCCACTTACATCGGCACATTTTTTGCTAGGGCCTCGTGCAGGATATCATCGTTTACAGAAAGAAAGCTCGACCACACAGGAGTCTCCGTGTCGCCCACGACGATGGAATTAATGTTCGGTTGGAAATGTATCCAGTCGATTCTGGATAGTTTCCGGGTCGTATGCACGATGCAGTAAGTACTTGACTTCATGGCGCGGTGCTTCTAAATTTATAACGCAACGTAATTCAAGCACGTTGCTTTCCGATGTTGGATCAGTCGTGTTGATCCAAGAGAAGAATCTTCCGCGCAAACGTTGGAAATTAGGGGTTATCATCTCGGTGAACGTAGGACCTGATGGTAATGTTCGGTCGGCCACGTTGCTAACATCCTGTCGAAAATTGATAAATCGACCCATTTAGCTACTGTATCTGCTAGAAATATAAGTTAGTTACACGTTGAGTGAGTCTCACATTCCACGAAAGAACTGCAGAAGACCTCAAGTGGTAAGCGAAATTCTTGACCCTTCTCCGTTCGATAGCGATGTTGAATGCGTCGAACTGCAGCGAACAATAGCAGTAATAACTTTCATTGACCACATAATAAGCAATATTTATCTGTTGCACTGCCCACATACGAAGAACTTTTCAATTTTTTTGTTATAGTATGTATAATTAATTTGTTACTTTTCAGCAAATGGCACATCAAATCTTCGTTTCCGGGGATCACCCGATCTCTCGGTTTTGTGTTTACACTGCACCGCCTTTGGTAATTGCTGGCCACAATTTGCGTCCATTGAAGCGGGTTTCTATTATTGTCTTTTACGGTAAACCAATCAAAAGTCACTTGCTCATAAGCTAAGGATCGACTTTGAGATTTCTCAGGAACCCACCAAAATTCGTACGTGGGCATTCCAAAATGGCGGCTATATTCCCGCGGAACGGGTGCTGCGAAGCCCAAAGATGTGCGAAGATATAATCACGGGTCAGTTGTTGAAACAGTCCATGCCCTACCGTCGTGAACTGCTACAAGTCCTCGATACTGTCGTGCACCCAGCGTTACTCATATTTATTTGCTGCACCTTGCGACAAAAACGACGTCTATTCTTACGGTATACGGGAAGCGGCAATTGAGGGACACGTCAACTATCTGAAACCAAATTTGTTTGGCACGGCGCTTCGTGCTGTCGTTGCATGTTATCTACAGGATCAGTTGGACTATCAAATTGCGGAGCCAAGGCGGTTCAAATTTCGGGAGCTATCGATATGTCCACATTACCACAAAACAGTGCTTTATCTTGGCGATAGCCAGGGCCGCCATTTGCAATACATCACGGGCGGACGTTTCTTCGCCTTATCCGGTGGGCTATTCAGCGACCTAGCTGAAATTATTCAGTATCGTATCGTGCGGCTCCGTGACTATAACACATTGATCATCTCGTGCGGTATCAACGACGTACAACGTGATTAAGATGTTGCCACAAATTCTTGGCTGATGCTGGAGGAGGAAATTGTTCAGCAACACCAAGATACGCCAATCCAGCATCTTATCGTCAACTTGCCGCTGCCGATTCCTGGCATCCCTAAAATCCTCGAATATTGCGACTTCATTAAGACCCGGTTACAAAGCCTTGGATTTCCCTGTATCAACTGGGCTAAGAAGCGGAACAATCTATTCGTACACGGAGGGCGGTCAGTTTCTCAATTTTTTGATCGCGATGCCTTTCATGTGAATCCCGCTGGGTTTCACAAAATGTGGTACGAATGGAGCCGACTAAAGCCACATCTGACTACAATTCGATACGGGCTCACTCACGAACGGCAAACATTAAAACGAGCGGGCGATAGACAATGGCAGCGACAGGCTGGTGGTGGCCAATGGCAACGAACAGCTAGTAATGGCGGATCACAGGGATCGACTGCCGGTGGTCAAAGATATTTTTCGACCGGTAACTGGCGGGTTGTGTTCAAGGACCGCTAAATAATTGCGGCAGTCCATAGCAGGGACCTATTGGCAGCAACATGCTGACAGTGGTCAGCTGCAGCGAACTGTTGGTGACAATAAATGGCGGCGACATGCTAGCGGTGGTTAGTTGTCTCAATGGTTTGGTGATGTTCACGGTCAGCGGCAACGACGCTAGGCCAGTAACCGAGATAGTTTGTTATAGCTATGTGAAATAGCTTCACGTCTGGCCCGTCTTTAGAACTCTCTTCTGTTACAATAATCTCTGTGTCCAAATTCTCGATGGACAACATTCATAGTAATGTTTCGTGTAGAAGCAGGATCAAATTGCTGGTTGATATCACACAAAGGTATTTAGGCTCACGTGCAGTGAGTCAATGTCGATTGTTAGAAGGATTGAGGGTACTTTGGGCCGGGAGTGTCGTGAAATAGTTCCTTTTCCGATGTGATTTGCATAATCTCAACACAGTAGCTACGCGTTATTTCTTTACTGTGTTGTGAGCTGATCAGTGTGGTTTATGAAAATGTCGTTATGACTGCTACAAGAGATTTCTGTCATGACTTTTTCTATTGTTTATGATTGTATGGCGAATATGAATGAATACGAACTGTTATTTGTTATAATACGTGATATATAAAATCATTCAACATTTTTTGTTTCTGAATCAATCGGGATTCCTATCTTTCGTGCGAGGAACATTAAGAATACGACATAATTTTGTCACAATCTCAATACTTTATAATTCCGTATGAGTATTTCAAATTCTTACATTCTCTAACAATTTTTCAAATGAAATTATAACACTAAAGTGTGAACTTGTTAATTTTAACATGGCTCAGAGGTGACCATGGCTGATTTGCCCAAAACTCAAAATGGTCTTCAAAAATATCTAAAGCAAACTAATTTATTTGGACGTAATTCAAACATTACAAAATTTAGTAAAAATTCCAAAACTACTTCAAGCCTGTAAAGTTGACATTTAAACAAAAATATTTAGTAGTAACTGTGGCTTCCTAGGACTTTTTTTAGTCTTAAGTCAGACTTCTTTTATAAACTTAGAGTTAATTTAATACTATAATTCAGCTGCTAGGCTTAATTGTAGTATATTTTATAAAAGCTGAGCTAGTTGCCATGATTACTTATCGCCTACTCAAAAGAAATACTGGGATTACCGATACTATTTCCTCAGTTATACAACGCACTTCAAATGGTTTACTTAATTACGGTGACGGACCATATAATTTAATTTAATACTATAATTCAGCTGCTAGGCTTAATTGTAGTATATTTTATAAAAGCTGAGCTAGTTGCCATGATTACTTATCGCCTACTCAAAAGAAATACTGGGATTACCGATACTATTTCCTCAGTTATACAACGCACTTCAAATGGTTTACTTAATTACGGTGACGGACCATATAATTTAATTTAATACTATAATTCAGCTGCTAGGCTTAATTGTAGTATATTTTATAAAAGCTGAGCTAGTTGCCATGATTACTTATCGCCTACTCAAAAGAAATACTGGGATTACCGATACTATTTCCTCAGTTATACAACGCACTTCAAATGGTTTACTTAATTACGGTGACGGACCATATAATTTGATAATCCATGACACACTATAAACTTTCAAACTTTTCTTTAATAACCGTTTTGTCTACCTTATAACTTACGAATTTGCGCAATAACTTTGCGTAAATGTAACCATATCGCTGGTAGACCGATATATATTTTAATTGGTGGCACAATTTAATATTTTTCAACACAAACTAGCAAAATTTATACCGTAAATCTTTCGTTGGTTATCTCGCTTCTCAAGGAATATAGACCTATCGACTGGCCTCCATGTGAAAGTATGAGCACTTGTGCTGAATGTATGCCGAAAAGCTCACACTACGTTGCAAGTGAACTTCCAGCTTAAATGCAGTTTTGTCAGTCAGATAATTTGCATATTCAAACCAGTAAACAAATCTTATCAACAATTCTTTATTTCTTTTCTCTACATAGGCATTCTTAAATGACATTTACGCGGGGACAGGGAAGATACTCACTTGTTTTGAAAACGTCAAATTAAACTAATTAATGTTGCGTATTTTCATTTAGCAGGAGAGTGGGAGGGCGCTAGCATCCAATTAAGTCAAAATAGAAAATGAATTGTGCTATTTGAATAATTGCTTTTACAAATTTAAATTAATACAAAGTAAAGTAGTACGTTTGATTTGTTGAGATTATTTTGATATAATCAAATTTAATATAATTCTTTGAATTTTGCAGGACTTGTTTTTACCGGACTGGGACGTTGCCAAAAATTTAGCTGGGGCGCCCACACACAGTAACTACATGATGGTGGCACACAGTCCCCTCCCCAAACAAGCATCGTGGGGCTCTACTTCTGTCAAACTGTAATCCAAGACTGCTACACTCCAGTACATATTAACTTCCCCATACGTAACATAAAATTTTATGCAACAAATTGCAGTAGGAGATACGCAAGAGAAATCCTGTACGGTTACTTTCGATGAGATTACTGCAATTTTTGACAGTTTATGGCACTTCGGTTAGAGCCCCCACAGATCCCGGCTACCCTCCAGACAATAAGGCCCCTTCGAGACACCGTCTCCTCCCAAATTTGTGGTTTAGGGGGCGCTAAGGACGACCTGCACACACATTGTGAGTGTCGTCTGAATATATTGAAGTTACAGTTGCAAGTTAACAATTGTTTTTGTGGAGCAAATAAAACTGGTTGAGCTGACACGTCTCCATGTTCCAATGTACTACGAACGGAATATGTAGATTACCAACATTCCCAACAAAAATACTAAAGGCATTGTGCGCTATCCGATACATTATAATTCAATTGTATAAGGAGGCAAGCTTTGTTAGGACAAAGTTTATAATATACTGTGACGTATGGAGTGGCTCGCGTGTCTTGTTCGGCCTCGTTGGTTGCGACCCTTGCCATTTTTGGTTGTCCAGCGAAAATCCAGTGAAGGATCAGGAACGCCGCCTCCGGTTCTGTGCTTGTGCGATGAAAATCGTTGAGCATGCCCCTGCGCGCAGCCCCTCCCCCTCAACCCTTGGCTACACTTCAGATGGCAGGCTGTTTTGATTTTAGCTATCTTGTCGCCCAAAATCTTTAGTTGTAACTATTGCATAATTCTCGTTCGAGAGATACAATTTTTCGCTAATCATTTATGTTTTAGTGGCAGTTTATGAGCCGCAGCATACAAAATTTCGCAATGTTTCTTAATTTCTTAAACTCCGCACGAGTTGGACGCTGTTGGGAGCACTTTGACCATCTACTATAGCGTGAGCTGCCTACTAAAAGGCAATGAACTAAAAGGCAATGAACTCAATTTCTGCGTTTTTTTTCATCTGACAAGTCAGCTACCCCTCTCCATTGATAAGCTGAGTCTCGAATCTGAAACTAAGATGTTATCGCTGACAGCTAGAAGATAGACATAATCACCACTTTCCACAGAAAGGAAATAGATTGGACCGCTCCAAGTACCGCGGCATTTTTCTTCCGAATACCGCTTTTAAAATCACAGAAGCAGTTATGTCATCGCCGATCGTTACGAGACCAATCGCGAAACTTTTTAAAGCAAACAACATTGCAGTTTTCGACCAGGTCCAACATTACACACAATATACTAAGCATAGTGTGAATGTAGTACACCTACATGAGTGTAGGCGACCTGTCGTGCTTGCATTTGTGAAGTTCAATGCTGATTCCGTCAGCCGCCAGTTGCTGTACAAAGATGAAGTTGACTGACCCGCGACTAAGCTGCTGTTGCTAATAAAAATTATTCGAGCCGTCTTCTTGCTTTTTTGATGACAATATATCACTATTTTGATGTTAAATTGCGCGCACAGTAGGGATCGATTTTGTTATCCATCTTATTTAACTACGTAACGGACTATTGTCATGCGAACCGGTTTGCATGAAGTGGACGGTGTCTCCTAGAGCGCAACATATGAACGTTTCACACGACGATATCGCCATCGCATCTACTTCGTTGGAGCAAGAGTACATCAGGGAAGATATGACACTTCCCTGCACTCACATGTTAGCCCATGTTTGATGTCGCGGGGGTTTTCGGCCTTACCCCCAGTTTCTGGGGTGGTCCAGATGCCCCGACCCCCCAATTCTGGGACGGGGTACGCTCGAACCCCCAGTTTTTTTGGGGGGGTCGGTCGGACCCCCAATTTCTAGGGGGTCAGTTCAAAAGCAGCTGCTGTTTATAACCCGACCGCCCCAGAAATTGGGGGGGTCCGACCGACAATCCCCAAAAACTGGGGGGGTCGGAGGGTTAAGGCCGAAAACGCCCGCGACATCAAACACGGGCTAACATATAAGTGCAGGGAAGTGTCATGCTCTTCCCTAATGCACTCTTGGTTAGAGCAACGGCAGTAATTCTGGTCAGCGTCAGCAATGACGATATACGCATCGGGCAGACATTAAAGTAGTATCAAGGCCAAGGTGTTGACATGTTGTATCAATACGCAAAGCAAAATTTGGTTAAACAGGATATCGCACACTTGGAAAACATCTGCTGCCTAGATAGTGTCTTAAATGGCACTGGCTCGTCCGAACTAAAGATAGCCAACCGCATAAACGCAGCAAGGAGTAGTTTTTGGAGCAATGCGACAGCTATGATAATCGAACGAAGCGTCAACAGCAACAGAAATAAAAGTCTGGAATGCATTATTTCAACCGGTACCGTGAGCAACGCGTGGTCTGTGAAACGTAGCAACCTCCATTGATTAGGCATATTCGAGAACTTTTTCAGCAGGCGTATCCTTGGGATCACAAAGTTTAATTGGACCAGCAATGTTGAAATTTGTAGAAGGACCGGTCATTAGGTCCTATTATATAGAACGGCTTTAAGCAGGATTGTGTTCGTTTGACTCGGTCACGCTCTGCGTATGCGCGAACAGTCAATTCCTCTTAAACTGAACGCAACGCGTGGTCTGTGAAACGTAGTAACCTCCATTAATTAGGCATATTCGAGAACTTTTGCAGCAGGCGTATCCTTGGGATGACAAAGTTTAATTGGACCAGCAATGTTGAAATTTGTAGAAGGACCGGTCATTAGGTCCTATTATATAGAACGGCTTTAAGCAGGATTGTGTTCGTTTGACTCGGTCACGCTCTGCGTATGCGCGAACAGTCAATTCCTCTTAAACTGAACGCAACGCGTGGTCTGTGAAACGTAGTAACCTCCATTAATTAGGCATATTCGAGAACTTTTGCAGCAGGCGTATCCTTGGGATGACAAAGTTTAATTGGACCAGCAATGTTGAAATTTGTAGAAGGACCGGTCATTAGGTCCTATTATATAGAACGGCTTTAAGCAGGATTGTGTTCGTTTGACTCGGTCACGCTCTGCGTATGCGCGAACAGTCAATTCCTCTTAAACTGAACGCAACGCGTGGTCTGTGAAACGTAGTAACCTCCATTAATTAGGCATATTCGAGAACTTTTTCAGCAGGCGTATCCTTGGGATCACAAAGTTTAATTGGACCAGCAATGTTGAAATTTGTAGAAGGACCGGTCATTAGGTCCTATTATATAGAACGGCTTTAAGCAGGATTGTGTTCGTTTGACTCGGTCACGCTCTGCGTATGCGCGAACAGTCAATTCCTCTTAAACTGAACGCAACGCGTGGTCTGTGAAACGTAGTAACCTCCATTAATTAGGCATATTCGAGAACTTTTGCAGCAGGCGTATCCTTGGGATGACAAAGTTTAATTGGACCAGCAATGTTGAAATTTGTAGAAGGACCGGTCATTAGGTCCTATTATATAGAACGGCTTTAAGCAGGATTGTGTTCATTTGACTCGGTCACGCTCTGCGTATGCGCGAACAGTCAATTCCTCTTAAACTGAACATCACAGCTGTCATCGTCGTACGGCAGTGTACTCTAGGCAAGGCTCAGCGTTAGAAATAAGACGACGGTTTACAACCGTTCTACCGCCATGTTCCGCAACAACGATGACGCCTAGAATAGCAGATATCGCAATAACAGCAACAACCAGAGAATCGCAGTCGGGTTATGTCACCACGGAGGCGTTATGCGATTATCATTATGAGATAATGATGTACTATGCCTTGAACATTATCAAGAACCCACAATCTAAATTCTTGCAACGAAGACTAAAATTACGCAAATCGGAGCGGCCTGCTTCGTTACGGACGTACGGCGCTATTTTCTGTCCACGATTCCGATCGTAGAATTATATATAGCATTCCAATGGAGTAATAGCTACAATTTACTAGGATTAAAATTGAATTAAACCAAAAAGCGTAGCGTCATGTGTTTTTGCTGGTGTTTTCCATTAAATTTTTGCAAACCACATTGAGTCATTTTATTGGTTTGATCTATCTGATTTAGACATTATTAGAAATTATTGTCGGTACATGAGCGCCAGAAAGAGACACTAATAAAAATAGATCATCAAAATACGACATAGTCACTCAATCAGTTTAATTAAATTGTTTTAATGTATAAATTTAATAGCGTAGTGCAACCTAAAGAAATTGCTTTATTAAATCTGAATACGAAGAGCGCGTTGAGAAAATATAAAAAAACCCGTGTTTTCATATTCGTAATCATGTTTTGGATTATTTTATGGTTACTTCCTGTGAAAATCTTTTTACACTGTTCTATAATGCTAATTTATCAACTTCAAATGAAATAATAGCGTGTCACTACTAGTGTTTTAATATTTGTTTAGATTTTAGATAAGTTATTTTCATGGCCCAATATCTATAACTCTAATACTGTTTTAATATTTTTGAATCTTAGCTAAATTTGTTTTCATGGCCCAATGTCTATAACTACAATCGAAAGGAAGCTGAATAAGCTCCACGGTGCAGTAAATGCAGCTGTAAAAACCAGCTGACCTTATTTTCTCTGCCATTTACAAAACCAAACCACAAAGAAATATTTATTTTATACAACAAGAAACATAAACTCAATAAAGTTCCGACTGCGGCAACGTGCCGAGTAAAAAGTGTGAAAGCCAGAAGCAACGCGTACAGTATATGATCCATAATTATGCGTCCAGAATTTTTGTTTCATATATATTCCTTAAAATTGGAGTAAATTCAATATATATGCCGCTGCAGAGTCATCGCGGTCCGAAAATTTTTAACGAATGTAGAATGGGCAAAGTTTTCGGCAACTAAAATATTCTCGATATTTTGCCTGGTATTTGCGTGTGAAACTAACCACATTTAGCTGTCGATCATAAAGGATTTGTAAAACACGGAACAGATACAATGATATGAAATATGAATATGAATAAATGTGAATATGAATGAATATAAATAATGAAAGTAATGCATATGAATATATGTATGAAATATATATATAAATAGATATAAATGTGAGAATAATAAACTAATACTCAAATATTAAATATTAACTGTCATTAAATCAATACAATATTAAAATTTGAATAATACAACATAAATAAATTGTATGTGAAATAACAGAATATTCGTTCACTTTTAATTCTTTAGCGCTCTATCGGGCTGTGTTTGACAAGACAAACTCAAACTGGCAACAAGAATTGAACTCCGATGGCATTGTTGCTAACAGTGTGTGCAAACCAATGAGATACATATGAGCCGTTGCTTGGTTTTAACGGTACCTCGGTAAGCGAACCAATACCTTCCTACGTACTTGTAAAGCAAACGCAGCAGTTCGCCTTGTGCGCTTATCTCATATGAGGCCAATGGGTGTTAAAAGATTAAAATTTATTTAAACAAGCGTTAAGTTAATCCTGAGACAAATGATTGCTCATACTGTTAAAGAATTATTGTGCCAACTTGCGGTCGCGGATATTTTGATTGAGAAGCCATCATGGGCGTTCACGTTACAAAGGACCCATCATGTGGAAATTTACTTCAAGCTGGGTGATTCTGTCACTGTACTTTATAGACATGTTTCTGATGGTATTTTAGACGGTTTGTATAGCGTCGCTAAATGTATTGTGTCAATTGCAGTCCTTGTGTAAGATGACTTTGAGATCGTGGTTGAAATATGAAATGTAGATATAGAAACAGTAGTTTAGGTTTGTGGCGTGTCATACACCATTGTTTTATTATACAGCGTATGCATATATACACTGTATACTATTGTGTCATACGATGCAGTCTGCAGCGTATATGCAGACAAAACTTTAGCATGCTAAGTCCTCTAAAACTTGACCAACATTACGTGCAAGGAATTTACCTAGTGGTATGGTAGAAAATGGCAATGCAGAAAACAATGACACTGCATATCTGACCGTAATATGATAATAATCCATAATTTCGTTTGGTAAATAGCTCTTATATAGATAATTTACCAAGAGAGACCGCACGGTTGCATGGCTATCACCACACAAGCGATTTATTCTTTTGTCACCTGTGAAAGAATAATAAAAGTGTTGCCGAAGACCAACAAAATACAAAAAGAACCGAAAGTAGAACTGATCGTGACCAGTACGCTACGATCGATTTGTCATTATACATTGCATACGCCAAATAAATTTATTGCTTTAATAAAACTGCGATGCTGCAAATGCTGCGGCAGGATGATATCCCGAATTTCCTTAATTCGTTTAACCAATGAGTTATGCCTTACAATAGAGCAAAATTATTATTTTAATAAATATAAGTTGCTGCACATTCAGTGTTAGGATTTTACTAATAGCATTTATGTGTTTTTAAATTACATCCGCTTTCAGCTCTAGGTTGCGTTTACAAGTATTTTTGTGCTGTTTGTTCAAACATTATATTTGTTCTTTACGCAAAAGATTTTACGATCCGCTCACAGTAATACTGTGGAGTTGTTTCTTGGTTACGTCACTGGGCGTCGCCTCAGGTGGCACTGGGGCCTCAGGGGGGCGTGCCCCCAATTTGATACAGGTGTGCAACTAGTTTACAGTTGCAACACATTTTTATTCCGA
>JASANE010016006.1:0-13699 GCA_030248225.1 Trileptium ribeirensis | reverse complement strand
TCACTACTCTTAGTCTTAGCCTAAGCTAAGGGGTCTATGTGAGCCATGTACTAAGCCTGAGCCTAAGTTGGGGGGGCTGCCGCCTCCCGAACCTCACGCTCTAAGCTGTCCTTTTTTCTAACGTTATAACGTCCAGCGCCTAAAGTAGACATGGGCCGAAATTGCTATGGGAACTAAATCAATTAGGTAGGCACTGTGTTGCCATCGCTTGTGCGACGGGTTCTCTTACGAGTAAAGCTAAAATTCACGACCCTGTTCTGCTAGATTGAATATTTACGGCTCACCAGCGAGTATGTTTTTCATCGCGAAATTCTGTCACAGCTGGGTACAAGGATGCGCAGAGCTGGAGTTGCAAAAATATCAGGGGCGAGAGTGCTGCCTTAATGATCATGTTTGTCATCGGTTGAACAGGACGCAGGCTGAAAAACTTTTAATATTCTCGCTTTATAACGTGTCTAACGTTCGTTGGCGGTTGGTGTTCTTCTTCCCTTTCCCTTCCATGCGGCTGCTCTGATTATCGGGTGTTTCGAAGCTGAACGGACCGAGTAGCGGAGGACGAAAAGATTATACTAAGACTGGATCAATATGGAGACCTTGGGTTCTCGAGTGCAAATTCGCGTGTACACAAAATACGTATGTAGGCGTGCGAGATTTATTATACCCGAGAGAAATGTTGCAAATGCGCAATAAATTTGCAAGAAATAGAGTGGGTCGTGGTGTTATCCTGCTGGGCAAACCTCATCGACGAACGGGGAGGTAGCGTAATTATTGAGCAACTGACAGTGTGAAAAAACAAAAGGGACGAAGTTTGATACTCTCTATTGAATACTAGTTCCATCATCAAGAAAAATGGGCTCGGTCTTTCTTGGGGTACTGTAGACCCTTTGATTCTTTATGCAGGTTACGCGTGTCAGGACTCGTAAACTCGAAGAACGATTTAAAATAGAGAGCTCAGACGAATGATCTGATGGTGAAATTGGACATAATAAACGATGCCCAGGCCTCGTACTAGAAGAATTCTGAGTTTTTGCAACCAAAAAGGTACAGCGAGGAGCTTTTCCGGGCTAGCGTAATAATTACTTTGGGAGTCTGTTCCGAGCATTCGGCTCGCAGTTTGCACCCGTTTGGCTCGTTCCCGGGAATAGCCTCAGAGCACACCGTGAGTGTCCTACCAGGAGGGTCAACATTATTCTACAATTCCCCCTTTTTGGACTTGCATAAAAGTGTTTTGCTCCCCGTTTTCTCTCCTGTTAAGGATAACGCTGACATATACACGTTTATACACAACAGTCGTACCGATCGCAGACAACCGTGAGAATGAAACACAGGTACCCGGCTTGAACCACATTTTATCCACGATCTTTAAATAACGTAAATTCTCACCTATAATCGATTAATGATTTTAACTGATTGAAACAACTATGCTTTAAACGAGACGATGAAATTTTTCTAAGAAACTTCAAAATTTTTAGTGTACTCAACAAATAAAAGGTCGAGGTAGGTTTAGCTTTGAGTACGTGCGGGGCCGCCGTTGTAAACCTAGCACTCGTGGATCTGTAGTTACATTCCGTGAGTGATGTATTTGATTTGTCATAGTAAACGTTGTTGACCGCAGACGCGGGTAATAAAATATCTTCTATGTCCTTGTGTAAGCGATAACAAGTAGAATTACGATTATGGTCTGTGAGTATCCGGATAAAAAGGAGAAAGAGCACGATGTTGGCATATGAAAATCAAAATAAAGTTTGATAAGAGCGTGGCATAGTGCCCGAAAATGTGCTATTGAAAACCTCAAAACATATTTCGTAGAATTTTGATAAAAGGTATCGGTCCTTCGAAGCAGCTCTACCTACCGAATTTTCTGCCACGACTTTGAACCATTTAAAAGTGAAATTGATATAGACACAGCACTTACTATCCGAAAAATAGGAATACAACGACCGGAAGCTTCCTTTGTAGTGATGAAGGGTTTCATTTCGGTGGCATGAACCGAAAGGGACCATGGGTGTTTTGGGTTGATCCTGGGTCTAGGGGCAGCACCCTGGAAAATATCCATTAGGCAGAATATCCACATAAGGTGACCTTTCCAAAAAACTTACTCGGTCTTGGACAAAGGGATGCTTTCCACGGCAGTAAACGGACTCGGATCTTTGATTAGACCGGGACGGGCTTTATCATCTTTACCTCACTTGGTGTCACTTCCGGGTTAGGGAATGTACTATCGAAAGCATTAATATTATTGTGATACGGACTAAAATATTGTTACTGGTGTTCGACCACGTCAAATCTTTAAAAGCAAACCTGACTTCAAAGTAAATATTTTCTCTAGTGGTCGAACTTGGTTAAGAATACATGAACTCCGGCTTGCCGGAGATATTAATATGGGTGTTCGTAACTACTAATCATACACTCAAAATCCGAACGTCCTGAATATTAACGTCAATGTTGGTCTTCACCGAACATCACAACATCGTTCTATATTTTTAGAGGACCGTGGAACTCTTTCGTAAACAAAAATATCACCCTCTCCATTGCTCATTGAAATTATATATAAAGGATCTAAAGCATTGGACAAGAAGGCGATAGGAATGACGAAAACGCGGGTCAGCCCTACTACTTGCGAGCAGGCCTAAGGATTAGTCCTCCCTCGGGGCCGTTTAATGCCACTAGACTAGACTAAAATAGAGGCCAGGCTGAACACCTTTGCAAACCGGCCAACGGCGTGATAAGTTCACCGGTTCCTTTAGGTTAGCATTAAGTTCACCAAAGAATCGGGGAAGCCAGAGTCGTCTGGACACCATAACGGAAAATGCGGTGCAGCTGAGACACCTTAGGGCTAGGACTAGCCATAGTACATAAATTTAGTACATAGCCATATATTTTGGGATTGAACTTAAACCGGGTCAAGCCGTGTGACTCGGTGCCCCGGTGTCACGGGCAGATTTTTCCGCCGGGCAGATTTTTCCCCCCGGAAAAATTAGCCCGGGCAGATTCCCCCCCCCCCCCCGAAAAATTACACTTGACATATTTCCCTTGGAAAAACTACTCCGGTCAGATTTTTCCCCTAGAAAAAAGTAGCCTGGACACATTTTGCCCCAGCAAGAAGTAACCCTCGCATATGTTTCCCTTGAAAAATAGCCTGAGTAAATAAGGTAAAACCTGAGTAATACTAAACATCTGGGCATACAGTTGTAAGTATATTATATATTTCAGATAGTTGTACTACTAATACTTGGTATCTGAATGGATAGCGAATATAATCAGATTTGGAATTATGTTAAGGACCAAACATATCCTGAATTATGGAACACTTATAAAGACGCAAAAAGTTTGAAGAAGAAATTGAGGTCTCGGTGTGCTCGGTACATAATACAAGACGACAAGTTAATGATAAAATTAAAGGGGGAACTAAAGATATTTGTAAAACCTTCTGAAAGGCAGAGTTTAATTAGTAGTTTCCACGATGAACGGGGACACTTTGGGCGAACCCGAACTATCGATGTAATTCAAGAAACCTACTTTTGGGATAATATTCGAAAGGATGTGGCTCAGTATATCTCGTCCTGTGAAGTTTGTCAGAAAGTTGATCCACGCGGATTCCAAAAAGTTGATGCCCCATTGCATCCTCTCGCTGTTAAGAGCGTATGGTACCATGTGGAAATTGACTTAATCACAATGACAGAGTCTTACAACGGTAACAAATATGTTTTAGTGCTTGCGGATCTCTTGTCGAAATGGCCAGAAGCCGTTGCACTTCCCGATAAATCAGCGCTAACTGTGGCGACTGCTCTTTATAACATATTTCTAGACAAAGGCTTTCCAGCGGTAGTGTCCTCCGATCAGGGCAGAGAATTCGTGAACAAAGTGTTGGACGAATTATTCAAAATTAATAAGATCGAACGTCGGGTGTCCTCTAGTTATCATCCGCGCTCACAAGGACTGGTGGAGCGTTATAATCAGACACTACAGAAAACGCTACAAAAAATGGTTGCTAACAATGACGCCCGAAACTGGGATAACTATTTGAAAGAGTGTCTGTTTAGCTATCGTAACGCCCCACAGTCGGCTACGAAGGTTAAGCCATTTCAACTTATGTATGGCAGAGATGCATACTTTGAGTCGAAGACCACAGGGGTAAACTGCGACCAGAGCGACAATGCTGAGACTGTCGTCAATTCTATGGCCGTTTCACGCCTGCTGCTGGAAAACAAAGCAGCTGAAAATATATCCAAGGCACAGGAAAAAATGAAAGTCGTACATGATCGCCGTCGGCAGACAGGAAGTGTAGTTAGAGTTGGGGACGATGTATTGCTGTTCAACGCCAGAAAATATGGTCGGAAAGGGTCAAAACAGGAAAATCCTTGGAGTGGACCGTTTAAGGTTGTTGATGTTCTACCATGTAACAGCCCGAGTTTTGGTCGAAATCTCAAGTATCCAAAATAAGGCCATAGGGGCCTCCAAAATTCAATGGATAAAGGGCGATCGGATACAGGTGGAGCGTGGTCCGGACTATAACTTGTGCATTATTGTTCGTTGTTATAAAATAAACTTCATGTCATCATTATATTGTATTGATACGGTCACGTTCCACCAGCCCGAGGTGCGCGGGGTGATTTCGCACCCAAAATTGGATCAAAAGCTAACGGTTGAGGTATCCGATCGAGCCCGGGTGTTTACTGTTTTGTAATCAGTAAAGTAATTGTGTCATTATATTGTATGTGGAGTGTGGGTCGGATGCGTAGTCGGATCGGCCGGGGACAAGGGGGAGAGACTTCGCGTTTCATCACAATCTGACTTAACGAATTTTGTTAATTAGGTGCCCCAGGGTCGGTTCCGGTGCGCATCCGTGCCTAAAATAAATGAATTATATTTGTTGCTAAAGTGTGCAAGGTAATTTGGACATGCCCCTGTGTGTCGGGATGGACCGAGGTGGAGTGCAAGACTTTTATCAAAGTTCGAAAGGGGATTTTTGTTTTAATTCGGACTTAGGGGGGATCTGTCCTGACACGCAGGAGGCCGGCAGTTATGCTTTGTACATAGATATTGTGTGGGAGATTTGGATACGTAACGAAGGATTTCATAAAGTTGGCTCAGCGTAAGAAAAGTTTCATTTTCCAGGGGGTGTACAAATTTTGGAAATTCTGGGATGGTTTTAACGTTCAGGCAAAAGGGGGTGATAACATCGTGTTAAGGGATCTCTAAGGCTTCAAAATTGGCCTTGTGGGTCAACCTAACCCCAACCCGTATGTACTTAGGGGCCCTCAATCCGGCGTTTAAGCTATCCAACTTTAAGGCCCTAAATCATCAGATCTAAAACCAAAACTTCCCGATTTTTGGAGCCCTATACTTCAATTAGGTCCTATTCTAATCATCCCACCATAAATCGGGGCCATCCGCCCCAACGGATCTCTACAGGATCCCCATAACTCAATTGGAACCCAAAATTTACCTATCGTGCACGCATTTATCTGCCTTTTACGGGTCTCCTAGGGGGCTTACATTAAATCTAAGTTTCTCATAAGTAGGCGACCAGCCAGGGCATGGATATGATCCCGCCCCCGACCGCCTACTCCGTTCCGTTCCTAAAATATAAACAAAAAAACACCAAATAACCTGCACAATTGAAGCGCCTAAAGCGCTGATATATTTGTCCACTGCCAAAGGCCTCGCGCCGACCAGCGCGAGGTTTAGTTGTTTACGATATTCTGGCACGTCTCGGCCACTGCCCAGCTAATATGGGTGTCGGCAAATTTCTTTTATGACGGGCACTGTTGTTGTTGTGTTGGTCTGCTGCCACTGTGTGCACATTTAGTTTGAAAATATTGTGCTCTCGTTGCCGTTGTATTTATGCAGCTACGTGCTTTGTTAATTTTGAAATTTATAATATTTTGCTGGTTTAAATGATTTGCCAAGAGAGGACAGACACGCAAGGAAGAAAAGGGGGGTTTAGACACAGTATAAAAGAGACTGCCCGATTCCCCGATCGGGACCAGTCGAGTTTTAAGTTATTAAGAGTTGGCGGTTGTCGCCATTTGAGCTTTCATTTTATTAGGTTTTCGCTTTTGTTTTTGTTTAAACATACCAGGGTTGGTTTCTCGCCGTGCCTCCACGGTGGAGAGCCTTCCCTGGTGCTCGCTTCTATTCGATCGCACTAAGGACCGTCCTTGCGGACGTTGGGGTGTCGAAAGGATGCCCCGCGCGTCCGTAAGGGCCGGGTCCCGTCAAAATTCTTGAAGCTATCCGAAATTAATCAAAATTCTTATTCTCGCATATCTCGACTGGTTCCCCGCTTCTCGGACGTTTTCTTCTTTCGCAGGTCCGAGGAGTGATCAAAATTATTAATTGTAGTCAAAAGGCATTGCATAAATTTCTAGGCTTAAGGAAAATTCAGTTCTCATAGGGCTGTTTTACATGATAAGGACCAAAATTTCTCGAACTAAGTCTCAGCCAAAGTTAAAGGTGGTAAAGAGTGCGACACCAAGGACGTAGCCGTTTGCATCTTTGGGAGACGCGCGTTGTCCCCAATAGTTTGAGATCGAACTTCAGCGTCGAATCCTCGTTCGTTCGCTGTTTCTTTTGTTCCAAGTTAAATTCTGATGCAAACGACTGCGGGCCGGAGTCGGATCAAAATTTCTAGGAGGTTTATCAGCCGAGCAGAGCACGAGACAGAGACTGGAGCTGGCGGTGAACCAAAGTGTACTGAGCCTGGGTGAGACGCGTATTTTCTAACCGTGCAACTACGGGGGAAGTCTGCGTCGCCACCCTCTCCCGGAGCTCTCTGGGAGCGAGTTTCAGATTGGTCGGATTGTGTGGGAGCCGCTCCAGTCGCTGCCGAGACTACAAAGTTTAGAACCTTCGGTCTAGTTTTCATTCAGATCTCAACTGACAAAACGGGGGCAAATCACCGTGATTTGATAGGTCGCTAGTTGTTCATAAATTCAATGTCCGCTCTCAAAAAAAAATTTATCGGGCTTTAAATTGAACGAAGGTTTTGAGGTATAGTACGGGAAGACAACGTAGCATTGTACCTTAGGGTATCTAGTAGGGTACCCGACGCTAGTATTGGCTCAATTATTATCGAATTATAAATGTTGTATATTATAGAGTGCGGTACGCCCCAATTGGGCGGTGTGTATAATGTGTGCAAAAGATTTAGCTCGACAGTAAACGAGTTAATCCGTGTCAAATTTACTAAAGCAGTTCGGAATTTGGTTTAATTGTCCGATCACGCTAGTTTTAGGTTAACCATAGTAGCTCCGACAAGCACCCTTAAAGATCCATGAACCCAAGTCAATTTTAACCACAGTGAGCAATGCCTCTTCATCACCACGCCCGCCTGACTAAGTTCTCCCGCACGCCTCCGTCTCAGAGACCGAACCAGCGATCTTCTCAATATTTTGCATTATACTCGTATTATCAGAAAAGCCCCGCCGCCATCCTTCCGCAGTAAATCGTCGCCTTACACAACCCGTCGCTTAGGTTGCAACTCTAACAATCAAAATCTTGACTCTCAAGGGACTGGGGCCCTCGCCTCAGTGCCCTCTGCGTTATCATGAGCAATCAAGAATTAGGGAACATACCCGGACTAAGACTTTTAGAATTTGCGCACGCTTATAGTCTAGGCATCAGGGTCCGTTGTGCCATGCTCTAGGATTAGAAACATGACCAAGCGCATAGGGATACCCCATCGGGAGATCTCACTAGGACCATAGAACCCCGTTTAAGGGATTAAGTGGAATATGAGGGAAAGGCGAGTCAGCCTTATTACCTGTGAGCAGGCTTAGGGGTTGACTCTCCCTCGGGGGACCTTCATGCCACTAGATACGTGGGCCATTATAGGGGCCAGGCCGAACACCCTGGTTAACCCGCCGGCAGCCTGCTAAGCTAAGCCGTTCCCTTAGGTCATCGCCTAGATCACCGGGGAGTCGTGGAAGCCGGGGTTGTCCGGGCACCACACGCTAGGTAGAATAGTGGTGCAGCTGGGATCCCTTAGGGCCAGAACTGGTCCTAGTACAAAGAAGCTTTCTTTTTCTTTATAAAGAGCTTTTCTTCTATTCACCCGTTCCGGACTGAGCGTTTAGGTTGCGGCCAGGTCTGTCTTATATTATTCGATGATATGGTCAATTGACTAGCTCTAGGACTGTAAGTGGGCGAACGTCGTATTGGATGGGGTCTCAGGCTCGTAACCCATGCAGAAAACGAAATCCGTTAACCGGTGTCATGGGTAGATTTTTCCGCCGGGCAGCTTTTCGGAACAAGGTATTTTCCAAGGGAAATATGTCAAGTGTAATTTTTCGGGGGGGGGGGGAATCTGCCCGGGCTAATTTTTCCGGGGGGAAATATCTGCCCGGCGGAAAAATCTGCCCGTGACACCGGCTCATTAATCCTAGCTCCTTGGGCGCCGAACCTCGTATACTGCCCACTGCGCCTGACGTTAGAAAGAGTTTGATCTTCAAGCTTGTTCTCGGCTCATCATTTGAAACCAGGCTCGGCTCTACCGCACCGGCTGGTTAACCCAAGCTCCTTGGGCCCGAGCCTCGTATACTGCACACTGCGCTTGAAGTTAGAAAGTCTGATTTTCAAGCTCGTGCTCGGCTCATCATTTGAAACCAGGCTCGGCTCCGCCGCACCGGCTGATTAATCCTAGATCCTTGGGCGCCGAGCCTCGTAAACTGCCAACTGCGCTTGACGTTAGAAAGAGTTTGATTTCCAAGCTCGTGCTCGGCTCTTAATAATAAAACTTCGCGATTCAATTATATTTTTGAGGTAAGCATGTAAACCAGCAAACTACCTACATAATATTACATATTTCAAGAGCCGATGTTCTTGCTGTTAGCTGACGATTGTTCGATTATACTTTGCATAACGCTCGAATTTGAGATGAGAAGAATGCTTTACAGTTCTCGATATGTTACGCCTAAGCTAGGATCTCGCATGTAATGGTTAAACGGAGCGAGCGGGGTTTTATTTATAAGGTCATTTTGCACATAATCATTTGCAACAGTCGGAGTTTGACACTATCATAAAACCCTAAATTTAGTCGACCCTGAACTATAAATCGAGTTTTCATTAACTCTAAATCCGCTAAAAATCTCTCAAAAGGTATAAAAAATAGAGCCAAAGTAACGTTTAAGGACGGAAATGAAACGTATGCTATGCCATTCTCGATATACTGAGCCTAAGCCTTAGTCTAAGCAAGGGTTTCTATATGAGCCATGTACTAAGTCTAAGTCGGTGGGGCGCCGTCAGAACCCCCCGCTCTAGTGTGTTCTTTTTTTCTGTTATATCGTCCCCCCCTAAAGGTGACATAGGCAAAAAATAGGATTCTAGGCAACAACTATCGTGTTCAGCGTACCGAAAACCAATGCAGACAAAACTTCACTGCCTGTACACAACACTCAACCCAGCTGCTGAAGACATACAATGTTCTGGAACAATAAAAATATTTTCTGCATAAATATGTATGTACACCTATAGCCAAACCCAATGAATAGCTCTGAAAAAACATGAAATAACCAAACCATTGTATCCAGAGTGCCGAAAAAACTATATAGACAATTTTTAACAGAATGTACGCAAACCATTACCAAATTACTAAAAAATGACTTTTCTTCTGAAAATCGGAATTCGAATTCAAAACCCATGGAAAATTATCAAGCATACATTAACCTTAGATAACCAAAATGTATTCACTGCAAACCAATATATTATATTATCTTAAAGACCATTCTGCTTCTCTACACACAAAACATGACTAAAGATATAAAAAATATATACATTCTGGAAACCGTATTTGACAACAAAAACCTTTCAAACTTGGTCACGTTAGAATTCAGATAACAAAGCAAACATAACCAGCGTGTCAGATACTTATTAGACAGTCGTCCTGAAAGTGAAAACCCCAATAACATGATAAACTTTGAGAAATCGATATTTCCAGCAAAGATGCGACCAACAATATGCGGCTCAGAGGGGGGTGGGGGGTTGGGGGCGCCAGATAGAGTAACCCAAAGTGATTTTCAGTAAATTTCTAGATTTCAATAAGCTGTTTGTGTCAGGGCTCGACTCAAGTTGAGTTATTTAAACATGTTAGTAAACGATCTACTAAAAATTTTATTCAACTTACAGTGTAGCTATACCAGTTTTAGTTGCATTGTCATTTTGGGAGAATTAGCTCCGTGAATTGTGATATCAATATACAGCGTTAATTTTGCTGCTCAGATGTGTCTGATTTCGTCGGATGAATACATTGTGTTGCATAAGTCTCGCGTAGTAACAAAACAGCTTATTGAAATCTAGAAATTTACTGAAAATCACTTTGGGTTACTCTATCTGGCGCTCTGAGCCGCATATTGTTGGTCGCATCTTTGCTGGAAATATCGATTTCTCAAAGTTTATCATGTTATTGGGGTTTTCACTTTTAGGACGACTGTCTAATAAGTATCTGACACGCTGGTTATGTTTGCTTTGTTATCTGAATTCTAACGTGACCAAGTTTGAAAGGTTTTTGTTGTCAAATACGGTTTCCAGAATGTATATATTTTTTATATCTTTAGTCATGTTTTGTGTGTAGAGAAGCAGAATGGTCTTTAAGATAATATAATATATTGGTTTGCAGTGAATACAGTTTGGTTATCTACGGTTCATGTATGCTTGATACTTTTCCATGGGTTTTGAATTCCCGATTTTCAGAAGAAAAGTCATTTTTTAGTAATTTGGTAATGGTTTGCGTACATTCTGTTAAAAATTGTCTATATAGTTTTTTCGGCACTCTGGATACAATGGTTTGGTTATTTCATGTTTTTTCAGAGCTATTCATTGGGTTTGGCTATAGGTGTACATACATATTTATGCAGAAAATATTTTTATTGTTCCAGAACATTGTATGTCTTCAGCAGCTGGGTTGAGTGTTGTGTACAGGCAGTGAAGTTTTGTCTGCATTGGTTTTCGGTACGCTGAACACGATAGTTGTTGCCTAGAATCCTATTTTTTGCCTATGTCACCTTTAGGGGGGGACGATATAACAGAAAAAAAGAACACACTAGAGCGGGGGGTTCTGACGGCGCCCCACCGACTTAGACTTAGTACATGGCTCATATAGAAACCCTTGCTTAGACTAAGGCTTAGGCTCAGTATATCGAGAATGGCATAGCATACGTTTCATTTCCGTCCTTAAACGTTACTTTGGCTCTATTTTTTATACCTTTTGAGAGATTTTTAGCGGATTTAGAGTTAATGAAAACTCGATTTATAGTTCAGGGTCGACTAAATTTAGGGTTTTATGATAGTGTCAAACTCCGACTGTTGCAAATGATTATGTGCAAAATGACCTTATAAATAAAACCCCGCTCGCTCCGTTTAACCATTACATGCGAGATCCTAGCTTAGGCGTAACATATCGAGAACTGTAAAGCATTCTTCTCATCTCAAATTCGAGCGTTATGCAAAGTATAATCGAACAATCGTCAGCTAACAGCAAGAACATCGGCTCTTGAAATATGTAATATTATGTAGGTAGTTTGCTGGTTTACATGCTTACCTCAAAAATATAATTGAATCGCAAAGTTTTATTATTAAGAGCCGAGCACGAGCTTGGAAATCAAACTCTTTCTAACGTCAAGCGCAGTTGGCAGTTTACGAGGCTCGGCGCCCAAGGATCTAGGATTAATCAGCCGGTGCGGCGGAGCCGAGCCTGGTTTCAAATGATGAGCCGAGCACGAGCTTGAAAATCAGACTTTCTAACTTCAAGCGCAGTGGGCAGTATACGAGGCTCGGGCCCAAGGAGCTTGGGTTAACCAGCCGGTGCGGTAGAGCCGAGCCTGGTTTCAATTGATGAGCCGAGAACAAGCTTGAAGATCAAACTCTTTCTAACGTCAGGCGCAGTGGGCAGTATACGAGGTTCGGCGCCCAAGGAGCTAGGATTAATGAGCCGGTGTCACGGGCAGATTTTTCCGCCGGGCAGATTTTTCCCCCCGTAAAAATTAGCCCGGGCATATACCCCCCCCCCCCCTAAAAATTACACTTGACATATTTCCCTTGTAAAATACCTTGTTCCTAAAAGCTGCCCGGCGGAAAAATCTACCCATGACACCGGTTAACGGATTTCGTTTTCTGCATGGGTTACGAGCCTGAGACCCCATCCAATACGACGTTCGCCCACTTACAGTCCTAGAGCTAGTCATTTGACCATATCATCGAATAATATATGACAGACCTGGCCGCAACCTAAACGCTCAGTCCGGAACGGGTGGAGAAGAAAAGCTCTTTATAAAGAAAAAGAAAGCTTCTTTGTACTAGGACCAGTTCTGGCCCTAAGGGATCCCAGCTGCACCACTATTTACCTAGCGTGTGGTGCCCGGACAACCCCGGCTTCCACGACTCCCCGGTGATCTAGGCGATGACCTAAGGGAACCGCTTAGCTTAGTAGGCTGCCGGCGGGTTAACCAGGGTGTTCGGCCTGGCCCCTATTATGGCCCACGTATCTAGTGGCATGAAGGTCCCCCGAGGGAGAGTCAACCCCTAGGCCTGCTCACAGGTAATAAGGCTGACTCGCCTTTCCCTCATATTCCACTTAATCCCCTAAGCGGGGTCCTCTGGTCTTAGTGAGATCTCCCGTTGGGGTATCCCTATGCGCTTGGTCATGGTTCTAATCCTAGAGCATGGCACAACGGACCCTGATGCCTCGACTATAAGCGTGCGCAAATCCTAAAAGTCTTAGTCGGGGTATGTTCCCTAATTCTTGATTGCTCATGATAACGCAGAGGGCACTGAGGCGAGGGCCGCAGTCCCTTGAGAGTCAAGATTTTGATTGTTAGAGTTGCAACCTAAGTGACGGGTAGTGCAAGGCGACGATTTACTGCGGAAGGATGGCGGCGGGGCTTTTCTGATAATACGAGTATAATGCAAAATATTGGGAAGATCGCTGGTTCGGTCTCTGAGACGGAGGCGTGCGGGAGAAACTAGTCAGGCGCGCGTGGTGATGGAGAAGAGGCATTGCTCACTGTGGTTGAAATTGACTTGGGTTCGTGGATCTTTAAGGGGTGCTTGTTGGAGCTACTATGGTTGGAACCTAAAACTAGCGTGATCGGATATATTAAACCAATCCAAATTTGCTTTAGTAAATATTCACACGGATTAACTCGTTTACGTGTCGGGTTGCCTGTTTCGCGCGGGGTCTCCGCGCCGCCGCCCAATTGGCATCCTCGCCGCGCTCTGTGATGCTGCGATTTTTATAGATTCGATAATAATTGAGCCGACTGTAGCGTCGGGGTACCCTGGCAGAATACCCTAAGGTACAAAAATGTGCTACGTTGCTCTCCCCGTTCTATACCTCCAAAAGTTGTTTCCCCGTTCAATTTAAAAACCCCGATAAATTTTTTTTTGAGAAGCGGACATTGAATTTATGAACAACTAGCGACCTGTGGAGTGCCGGCGACAATTGCCCCCGTTTTGGGCGGTGCAAGAATTGAATGAAAACTACAACCGAAAGATTCTAAACTTTGTAGTCTCGGCAGCGACTGGAGCGGCTCCCACACGATGCGACCAATCTGAAAGTTCGCTCCCCGCCCCCCCCGGGAGGGGCTGGCCACGCAGACTTCCACCGTAGTTGTGCGGTTAGAAAAATACGCGTCTCACCCAGGCTCAGTACACTTTGGTTCACCGCCAGCTCCAGTCTCTGTCTCGTGCTCTGCTCGGCTGA
>JASANE010016003.1:0-35831 GCA_030248225.1 Trileptium ribeirensis | reverse complement strand
TCTATTATAGAGACTATTTGATTACTATTTGACAACTACTATTGGACCGTTCTGAGAGACAATTAAGAACAAACGAGAATGGGCGCAGCGAGAATATTTTTCAAACATTGGATACGCTTTTATGGCTTGAGTCTGTAGTTTAAGAGACCTATTACTTGATTCGGACCGGTGATGTGCCTAATTTAACACAAGTCAAGCTGCCAGAATTCTATTTCGCACATGATTCAACAGAGGAATCTAAAATCAACCAGCAACTGTAAAATTCCTATATCTGGATTGTACTCATTCTACTGCCCGTGCACTAATTTTTAGTTAAGATGGCATTTTCAATCACTTATTCCATTGCTGCTAATATTGAGCGCAGGTATTCAGTTTGAATAAAGCAAGGCCGAGTATCCCGGCAGCACGCATCTGCGACGGTGAGATGAGCAGGTACTGGCGTTTGAAGTGGCGGATCTAGAAATTCAGTGTTTGCTTAATCCCAATATGTGCATTGTACTCATTCTACTGCCCGTGCACTAATTTTTAGTTAAGATGGCATTTCCAATCACTTATTCCATTGCTGCTAATATTGAGCGCAGGTATTTAGTTTGAAAAGAGCAAGGCCGAGTATCCCGGCAGCACGCATCTGCGACGGTGGGTGAGCAAGTACTGGCGTTTGACGTGGCGGATCTAGAAGTTCTATGTTTGCTTAATCCCTATATCTGCATTGTACTCATTCTACTGCCCGTGTATTAATTTTTAGTTAAGATGGCATTTCCAATCACTTATTCCATTGCTGCTAATATTGAGCGCAGGTATTCAGTTTGAAAAGAGCAAGGCCGAGTATCCCGGCAGCACGCATCTGCGACGGTGAGGTGAGCAAGTACTGGCGTTTGACGTGGCGGATCTAGAAGTTCTATGTTTGCTTAATCCCTATATCTGCATTGTACTCATTCTACTGCCCGTGCACTAATTTTTAGTTAAGATGGCATTTCCAATCACTTATTCCATTGCTGCTAATATTGAACGCAGGTATTCAGTTTGAAAAGAGGAAGGCCGAGTATCCCGGCGGCACGCATCTTCGACGGTGAGGTGAGCAAGTACTGGCGTTAGACGTGGCGGATTTAGAAGTTCTATGTTTGCTTAATCCCTATATCTGCATTGTACTCATTCTACTGCCCGTGTATTAATTTTTAGTTAAGATGGCATTTCCAAGCACTTATTCCATTGCTGCTAATATTGAGCGCAGGTATTTAGTTTGAAAAGAGGAGGGCCTAGTATCCCGGCAGCACGCATCTGCGACGGTGGGTGAGCAAGTACTGGCGTTTGACGTGGCGGATTTAGAAGTTCTATGTTTGCTTAATCCCTATATCTGCATTGTACTCATTCTACTGCCCGTGTATAAATTTTTAGTTAAGATGGCATTTCCAAGCACTTATTCCATTGCTGCTAATATTGAACGCAGGTATTCAGTTTGAAAAGAGGAAGGTCGAGTATCCCGGCAGCACGCATCTGCGACGGTGAGGTGAGCAAGTACTGGCGTTACACGTGGCGGATTTAGAAGTTCTATGTTTGCTTAATCCCTATATCTGCATTGTACTCATTCTACTGCCCGTGTATTAATTTTTAGTTAAGATGGCATTTCCAAGCACTTATTCCATTGCTGCTAATATTGAGCGCAGGTATTTAGTTTGAAAAGAGGAAGGCCTAGTATCCCGGCAGCACGCATCTGCGACGGTGGGTGAGCAAGTACTGGCGTTTGACGTGGCGGATTTAGAAGTTCTATGTTTGCTTAATCCCTATATCTGCATTGTACTCATTCTACTGCCCGTGTATTAATTTTTAGTTAAGATGGCATTTCCAAGCACTTATTCCATTGCTGCTAATATTGAACGCAGGTATTCAGTTTGAAAAGAGGAAGGCCGAGTATCCCGGCAGCACGCATCTGCGACGATGAGGTGAGCAAGTACTGGCGTTAGACGTGGCGGATTTAGAAGTTCTATGTTTGCTTAATCCCTATATCTGCATTGTACTCATTCTACTGCCCGTGTATTAATTTTTAGTTAAGATGGCATTTCCAAGCACTTATTCCATTGCTGCTAATATTGAACGCAGGTATTCAGTTTGAAAAGAGGAAGGCCGAGTATCCCGGCAGCACGCATCTGCGACGATGAGGTGAGCAAGTACTGGCGTTAGACGTGGCGGATCTAGAAATTCAATGTTTGCTTTGCAGATTTTTCTGCTTTCTTATTGTGTTTATTTCTTTTTATACCAATTCTTTCATTGTCCAGCTAAAGTCAGGCGGGCGGCAGCCAGTGAACTGCCGCATCGTATTATTAAAATATTGTATTTATTTTGTATAACTATTTAAAACTGTTTTATTTTTAGCGCCATATTCTGAAATCATTTCGATTCTATCACCCGCGGAATAGTATATGTAAGTTATTAAGTTTTAATTTTTTAAAAAATATAACTTTAACCAACATACATCTATAATTAGGACGTTAATGATAAAATCATACAAGCTAGTGAATTGTATCCAGGGCCTCTTTTATAAATGAAGGGACAACTGAACCACCGCTCTCTGGATTTGCTCATCCACTACATCAAAGTTGACCCCAGCAATAGTGCGCATATTTGTCGTCATGGCCGCGAGTTGTCGCGAATTTGTGATTCACATGCAGTAATTTAACGAAAATGACAACACAAATCTCGTTCCTAAGAACGTTATGTTGAACACAACTAGACTTATTCTACACATGAAAAATTTTGCCCAACTCAAAATCGTTGTCACAACCCACATAGATAGCCGCTGGTCTTGCCGACCTAATTGCAGTTCCTCCTACTCGAAATAGTCATTGCCCACGCCTTACTCCAAAGAGTTGTCACCCCACCCACCCCTTCCCCCGAACACTCAAATTGTCGTCGCCCTCACTTAAAATTCTCTAAGTGAGGCTCCGTTGGTAGGTTTTAAGTTTATAGAGGTAAAGGTGGCAGTTGCGTAGCCATATTATTTAGATCAATACTTCAGGGAATCCGGTATATAATAAACACCGTGACCGTCACTTCCTAGTTCAGCCATATATATTTCGTTATAAGATATCTAGCAGTGGTTCCACGAACATTTATTAAGCACGCTGTGCGGGCGGCGTGAATATTCATTCCCGAGCCGTATGAACGCGTTCCAGAAGCACAAAATTGTAGTAAATGTAATGTGTCGTATGTACCACAGGATCTGATTAAAATTTGTATTATTTCGTTTGTATTTATTTGTCCCGTGTGATCTGTGGAGGTACAGCTGGTCTCGAGTTATAACGGTTTGTAATGCAGGTTTTATTATGTCGTTGTTGTGTGTGGACAATGTAGATGAAATATTAAATAAACATATTAGCAACAGAGTAGCTTTTGGGTTTATGGAGCGTTCACGTTATCGTCCACATGTGGTACCTTTGTACCCGTATAGCCCATGCCATACAGTACAAAATGGGTTAGATGCTCTTACATTGCATAACAATATCTTAGTATGTTCTCAACAGCGTATAATAAATTATTTCTTTAAAATGATGTTGTTGTTGTTACCGCAGTTTATATTGAAATAGGTATTGTCACTGATTCCGCTAAAGATACAATTATTCAATAATTATTCGTAATCAGAATCAATTTATCAAAATTATATCCATCTCTCTTTTCGTGATCAGCAGTTCGATCATATTTTTTTGCTTTACTAAATGACAACGGAGAATGCCACATCCAGCGATAGTAAAATGTTGAGTAGACTTTTTCTTCAAATCAACAATGTTATCTTGTAACTTAAGAGGCAAATAGCTCTTGAAGAACGAAAATCAATATTCAAATTGAACCGTTTAACTCAAACTGAACTACCCAAATAACGCAGATATTTTTTTCTTTGTTCATGGCCCGACAAAATAATTGGAACTTGGTCAAAAAATTTTGAAAATTGATTCAAAGACTAGTCTGATCGAAGTAATTGAAAAAATTTAGAATATGTGGGGGGTTCCTCTGTGAGTAGAAATGCTGCAAATTTAAAAATACTGGACTCGTAACGGGGTGTGTTTGCGGTGATTTTATGCGCTATGAGCCAGAAAAAAAATTCTATTTTGTAAGACATGTCAGTGGCACTCCCAATTGGCGGGTACGGGGGGTCCCTATCACCGACTCTGTGACCCACCTATTTAGTTTTATTTTGTCCATCTTCCAATTTTGGTCCATTTCATCTTATGGTTCTATATAGCAGTCTTCATGTTCTCAAGAAGTTAAGAATGTGGGGTATAAGCCATGTAGGTTAATGTTAAAATTTTGGAGGATATGCGGCACAACATTGTTTTCTCGCATTTTCCAAATTGAGACGCCTGATTAAATGGTGCAGTATTAAACGGTGAAATAGTACTATAGTTCCGAATGTTTAAGTCTGTATAATGTCGTTATAGCCTCACTAAACTAAATGTAACCACAGACTTACTGCACTGATAAATAATGCCTCCGAAAGCAAATTTAGCACTTAAATCGTGGATGATAAATATATTTTAAAACTTTAATAAATCAACTTTGTGACAGTACCAATGCGCGAATGTGTCAGAACTATATTAACATTATTAAAATTGTTAAAAAACAGTAATTATTGAAAATTAATTAACAAATTTAATTAATCAAGACTTCAGTAAATGCAGCAAAACCAAGAGACTATGATGATTGTTGATAAGAGTATGAGATTCTTCGAAATCGCAATTTACAAGGGTCGGGCGTGTCGCGATGCATTTTGACCTTACCACCTGGTTCGAAAGGGTTACTCTCCTCACTTTTTTGGGGGAGGTCAAGGTATGGTCAAAAATGTTTCAGACCCTCATTTTGGAGGGGGAATAACGGCACCTTCAAAAGCAGAGGAGTGGAATTGAGGAAAAAAATTTTTTTCGAATGACGCTCCCGAAAGTTCGGAGGGAGGCTGAAAAATTGTTTGACCATGATACCATGATCCCTCCCTCTGCACCCCTCCATAGTGAGCAGGTAACCCCCAGAACCCAGGGCGTATGGTCGAAATCTATATCGTCATGCTTGATCTTTTATATGATGATTTCGAAGAGCGTAGCTATTCCTTATAGTTTCAGACTAGACAACGTTGATTGCTATCGATATGCCAAACATACTTATTTATAACTATTCTTGTTTGATGAAATTTCTGTTGAGAATTAATTTATTGACCTACCAATCAATCAATCCATCAATTCAATAGATATATCTTTTTATGTAAATGATTTTTAGTGCATATTTTATAACTGTTTTAGTCTTTTTGAAACTTTTGTGTTCACAATGCATCGTTTTAAACTATTTTTTGGTTTTTTCAAAACTTCTTTTTTCAATCGTGTGTTATATATTATATGCTAAGTTAGTAATTATTATGCTGCGCATTAGTTCAGTTGGCACGCGAAAATAATATTTATTCACTAAACATTTTTGAAAAAAGCTGAATTTGGTCTGGCGTTTGTCTATCTTAGTAAAAATGTCCATTCTATTGGTAAAAGGGCGCTAAAACAGCGAATAATTTTTATTTTTAATTCCTTCGTGTGCCGTTTAGACATTGGTGAACAGTTGTATCTTCTTGTGTTAACGGAATTTGGCGTACGGTGTTCGTTTGCACTTACCGTAGTTAATCGTTCACTTTGTTTCGTTTCGTAAGAAACCGTACAACAGCTTAACTATCTCAGTAGTTTGCGTGCGCCGATTGTAATCGTACGTTCCGAGCCCGATATCCGGCACCACCCTCAGTTCGTCAAACGTAGCGCGAAATATTCCTTGAAAGAGTTACTATGTAAAATCAAAATTTAGGAACAAGTCAAAAACAAAATCACAACTCGCGGATCATTTCTGGACGTTGAGCGTGCCACTTTTGTTTTACCGATGACATTTCTATTGAATAGTATAAAAATTTTAGGAGCTTAGGTCATGTTTGATGACACCATGTCCCATAACATAGATGGTCAGCGAAATCCCGACGGCATGCAAATAAAGTTCACGCCTTAAGTATTATAGGCCAAAATTTCGTTCGTATAAATATGTTATTAGACCAAGTCTAGCTTGCAATCAGGCAGCCAATTCTTCCGGAGATAAGGTCTTCTTTTGCCTAGCTTTATAACGTATCGTCTCTGAAGCTGACATGGGCTCAATTATTGAGATTGACATGCACCAATTTAATTGCACATTCATACCAGTAATTGCATAAAACAATCCAGTAACCTTTCATTTGCAGCTAAATTTTAAAAGAGTGGTGTATCTCTTTACATATATTTTCTACCCTGTCAATTCGCTCCGGACAATTTTTCCCCGAATAATTCGTCCCGAACAATTCGTTCCTTAGACAACTCGTCCGTTCACAATTCGTCCAGTGACAATTCGTCCCGGCCAGATTGACAACCAGGATTAGGCGAAAGCTTAAGTTTAAACATAGTTCTTAGGTATTGGCTTAGGCTTAGTTCGGGTATAAATTGATTTAGGATCAATTCTTCGGTGAACGTGATATCTATTTGTAAATAATCTTCCAAACCATGTATCCCGTTATAACGGGTGCCGAAGCTAACTTTCAGGCGTAAGTTATCTGCCTATGCCCTAAACACCGCTCTGCAACAACTTTTACTTTGCAACTTGCTCATACTCCTGAAATTTTTTGTCAAATTTTTTATTGCTGCCAGCTAACATCATATTCGTAACGTTTTTGCTGCTATATAATATCTAGCCATAGATAAAAGCATACAACAGTCGAATATATTTGTTAGATTATTATGTTTCTACAACTCGACAATTCTTAGAAACGTCTTCCGCAAGAGTCATCAACGCCCAGCAAATTGTTAACTGATTGAGAAGCAATAAGAAAGTCTTTTTGAAGCGATAAAGCTACAACAACTACTGTTCTTACCAATCTGGCTCAGTGTTCTTATCAAAAGCTTTAGCAAAACAATAGTTCACTGATTGGCTGTTATTTTTTTAATTCAAAAATACTGTAGGTTTCTACGATATATACTGAAAGAAATTGCATTGCAGCATTTTTCCAAGTCTATATCTTTTACATATCACAGATTAATCGCAAACAAACTCAGATAAATGGCCAACTAAATGGGAATTTTATTATTCGTGGAATTTATAAATACCGCTCCAACTAAATTATGGGCCTACCGGAAATCGAACACGAGGCGTTCTACGTACGCATCAGATATGTTAGCCCCCTGTAAGTTATCGGCCTGCTTGAAACGTTTATAAACTTGTAGTTTCTAATTTCGCCAGAGTGATGATTTTTGAGTGTTCTATGTTTAATTTAGAGAGATGTACATACATATCTTTGGTGACCATAAACACGCAAAATGAGCCTATCAGGTATGTTGCTAGAAGAATTGGGGAGATATACCCTCTTATTGCGTATCTAGGAACTCACAATATGCATTACATAGAAGATACATTACCATACAAAATGAACCAACCAAATCCCATGTGGATTTTGAATCCCATACATACATACATATATATGTCTGTAACACATTTTCCAACACTATTCGAAAAAATTCTCTATCACTGCCGCACAGTCTTCTCAGGAGTACAGCAATTGTGGCACTGAACTGCAAAAACTCTACCATTAATGTGCGAGTAATCTTAAGGTGAACCCACCAATCATCCTATTTTGTAATTTACATAAAATATGTTGCGGAACGCTTTTTCGTCAATATAAAATTGGTGCAAAACTCTTCGCGAACACACTGCTCGCAATTGAAATCAACCTTTTTGTGTTCGCGAAAATTCAAGTAAAATTACCCAAGTTTTCGAAACGAAAATTTGTCGAATCTGAATTTAACCGGTTTTCACTGATTAAACGAGATTTAAATGATTAGGTATTTAGGGAACCGAATTTCTGCAAATTAAAAAGGCCGAAGTTGTGTTCTAATACACGCCATAATTTCAGGCACTTGGATTTGGTTTTGACAATTTTCCGTTAGCGGAAAACCATATGAAATTCAGCCTTTTTCCGTAGCAAGGGTTTGTAATTCGATATCGGTAATTATAAAATAGCACGGTTGGTGGGGTAACTTTATGTTTACTTACGAATAATGTGCCGTGTAAAAGTAACCGCAAAAGCTGCTTTAGCTACAAGCTTTTGCAGATCACCCATGATTGATTACGTCCAGCTTAACTATTTTTTAGCGAAATCTATGGAATCCAAAAGTTGGACTTTGAGGTCAAAACGGCAATTTCAGTCACCAAGCGACCAAAACCCAATACGGAGTTTTTTCGGCGACAACCAATAATTGTGTTGGTAGGTTGGTAGTTCAGTCGAGCAATGAACTCTAGAATTCTACTTTCTCTTTTTTTATTCTCATAATTACTGTTTCACGACACCAATTACTGAGGTACTAAATATACCCATGGTCGCAACAGCTGAAGATTTTTATTCGGTCCAAGATGGCTGAGTATATCTGACCGCTTTTCAACATTACTATTGATGGCTGTGGTAGCACAAACTATATATATATATTGTGGAAATAGTTGAAACTGTCTCATTTGGTCAATTTCTATCTATCAATTTGAGTGTTTTGGTTTAGTATTCATGAACTATTAGCAAAATCACAGGCGCTTGTACAAATGGGGACAATTTTGGGGGCAACTCTTGGTTTGTCAAACATTCCACGAAACGTTAAATTATTCTGGCACGACTAAAGGGTTAAAGTGAAAAGTATGTTATGAAGAGTTTAGCATTTTGCAGAAGAGTGTTTCACAGGAATGTTCTCCCATATTTCACCTTATCCGTTGACGTGATCGGTTTTGTGCTCACTAAAAATTTCAAATGGTACAGCATGGTTCTCTAAGGGTTATTGGGATTCTGAGGCTGTCAGGTAACAGGTTGCATATAACAATGGGATTAGAACTGGTAGCACTCGTCACCGATGGTTACTATTGCTCCTTTAGTTTCAATGGCGTCTTCGTGGACGGGTACCCAAGAAGCAACCTACTGTGGCAAGCCGAAAAACGATCAGGTCATGTCACGAAACCTATGATGACTGTGTTACTGTGTTTTAATCATACCTATCACACTAAATTCAAAATCATGTTTATGGACACAATATTCAATCAGTATCAACGGCGAAAGTCCAGATGCCGAGCGTATGATTATAACGTCAAAAAAGAACAGCTTAGTGCTGCGGGTTCGCATTCCAGCTTGGTGCGAGAATCATATAGTGAGCTCGGATTAGACTAAGCTTCAGGATTTGGTTTAGTATACCGAGAAAAGCACAACCTGCATATAGCTTACCTTAGATAGACGTTGACCAATAAGTTTTTGAACAGTAACATGATATTCGGTAACCCTGGCGGTGACTGCTTGGTTCATGAGACTGCGCTGACGAACCATACAGCGTCAGTGTTGATTTAGCGATCCCCTAAAGTTCGCAATAAATAGAGGATATTGAAGATTGCAATAGATATATGTTGAAAAATCCATATATGTATGGAACATGAAAGCCATTTCGTAAACACCAGTAAACTATATAGCGCCTCAAATGGAGATTTTCTCGCAATATAATACGCATATGACTATGGGAAGTGATCATTTAGAATAATTTCGTTCTGAAATTACCCAATATTCTTGACTTTCAAAATTTTTATAATATAATATATCAAAACACACAATTTTTATAATGTACAAAATAGGATAGACTAATACGTATACAGGATATGAAAATAGATTTATAGAACAGCACTACATCCATTTCACAATTATTAGAATACGACTAATACCTGTTGTCAACAGTATAATTGTCATAAAAATAATATATCATGCTTTTTCGATTTGTCCGATCTCTATCAAATTGTCAGATCGCCTAATATGTTATTAAATTCTACTTCATTTAAGTTTAACACCTTATTAACTGTAAACTGTCAGCAAGCCATATACAATAATGGTTTTGATCTAAAATTCTCTTATGCTTTATTGTTAAACAAAGTGATAATAACATGTAATACAGGATCATGAAAGTAGACATCATAGTTTGTTTCGTTTAATTAAAAGATGATCGAAAGGAAGCAAACGCCATTTATAACTGGTTTATAGTGTGCTATTGATTGTTAAAATATTTACATAATCAGCTGAATATAAAACATGTTTTGGGTGTTTTGCTTCACGAATTATTATGTTTCTGTACACTGGGACCGCTCTTGACCCTATTCCTACACCTTTAGGGATCCTTTGGCTCCAACGGAATCCTAACAAAGATCTCTGGTATATCAAAATTTAGAAAATTATACCAAACTCGTCCATTTTATGTGTGACACATGCAAGAGGCCTCCAATGTCGCAAAGGCGGGAGGGGAATACTCCAGAGGAGACTCGCGGCTCTGCTCTACAAATGGTATCCCTGAATTGCCTAAGGTCTTTTGTAACTTCTAGAAATGATAGCGCTGAATTGCCTTATGTTTTTTGTAACTAAAAATTTTTTCGCAGCAAAACTATACTGAGATGATATTCAAAATTTAAATGATATGTCCGTCAGACTCGAGAATTCAAAATTATATATCTTCTAACTTTTATACTTCAAAATTTAAATTATATATCCTTCAAACGCGAGACGGGTGCAATTAATCATTATTTTTATATTTAACTGAGGCTTCATTATGTCATAAAGTTAAAAAAAATAATCCACTTTACTTTTGATGAAACAAAGTCCCCATAAAATTTCAAAAACTGTTTTACACATGTGCTTGAAATCTCGATAGCGAAGTATATATTTAATGACAAAATTTATAGTTTACCTATTTATTTGAGTCTATAACCTTGTGGTACTGGTGTTATTATTACTCTGTTTGTGTTTTTGTATTGGTACTTGATTAAACGATGTTGCCGTCACGCTATTCCATAATAGATAGAGTCGCAATGATGGACATAACTGCGGATGTAACACCCTTCCAGCTATAACTTCATATGGCGGTTTTAATAAGCGAATGACAAAATTTAGTTCTTATAAATTTACTACCTATTGGATGCGTTTGTTTTAACCCGTTCATGAAAAATTTAGGCATCGCAAAACCGAACTTGATACTGGGAAGTGCCTCGTGTTTACAGTTATTTTGTGATTCACCACATTTTGGGGTATGATATAATTAACACAAACTAATTTGTCTTGTCTTATCAACATTTCTGTACACCTATTGAAACGCCAATAATTAAAAAAATTTCCCTCAAATTATGCTTGAATTCTAGTCTAATTCTTTAATCTAATTCTAAATTAGAGGTATACAAAAGAATACACTGTAAAAATTTAATAACTTATATGTTGTCGGAATCTGATATTGATAGCTCCAACGCTCCATTTTGAACTGACACTGTTAAACAAATAGCCTTGAGAGTATAACCGGTTAGCAAATAAGGAAAATTAAATGATTTGTTGTAGACATGATTCAAACTCAAAACAGGGAATTAATTTCGTGTGTGAGAATAAAAAATAAAGCTAGCTAGCAAACCCTATCCGTTTTTATATATTACTTTATTTTGTTTTATCGCCATTATTCGTCTAAATCAGTCGCGGATCACAGCAATATTCCATACATTTTTCTGCTACCACGGAATCAGCTATGACCAGTCCAAAGCAACATTTATTTTACTAGTTATCTCGCATGTAAGTGGAAACGGAGCGAGCATAATGCCTAAGAAATATTCCGCACTTGTAATATTACTGGTGTTTGTGTGCTATTTAACATATATTGTGAGAAAACGGTGCGACCCTAAAGACCGTCCGCAGCCCTGTAAAGATACGATACAGTAACAACAGGTTTCTGTCTGTAATACCATTGTGTTCAGCGTGCTTGAAAACAACATAAGCATGTTTTGACGCTCACACCGCGCAATAACATCCACCAAAGCAAAGTTCTGTGAGAATAGATCGGCGGACTTCAAAACACCTCATACGCCCTGGAAGAGTACTATACAGCATCAACAGGTCTCTGACGGTAATACCATTGTATTCAGGGTGCTTGAAAAAATATATAACGATCTTTTGACACTACCAGCCCGCAATAACATGCCACAAAAGCGAAAGGTATTGCGAGATAATGGGTTTTCAGACCCTAAAACACCACATATCTTCTTTTTGGAACGATATCATATAGCAACCATAGGTTTCCGACGGCAATACCATCGTGTTAACCATGTTCGAAAACTTATATAAGGACGGCGTCACGCTCGTAACTTGCAATAACATGTTACAAAGCAAAACATTGTATTATTTCAACCCTTAGCGCCTGACAAACGATGATGTACAGAAAAACTGTGCCTAGAGATAGAGGCCCCGAAAGATAGATACCCGGATGGCCAGATTTCACAAAGTAGGACCCTTGACCCTTTGGGGTTCATGTTTACCCAGAAGACGTGGTCGGTGGGTCTAGGGTCTAATTAAAGGGCGCAAATCAGGGGCGTCGCAAGGCCGTCCCTTCCCACTTTTTACTAAAAAGCGTGAAAAATTAACTGATGAGGTTATAACCGAATGAATGTAAAGAACCGCCCCTCCGTTTTTGGCTAGCCCACTCCACTTTTAAAGAGTATGCGATTCTTCAAAAGCAAAAATAGACTGAATTTGTGTTGAAATAAATAATTTGTAAACATCCGGTGATGATTTATGATCTTAACAGACGGACGAAACTAAAAGATATTTTTGCGATTTTTGCCTTAAGCAAAGCGATAGGAGGATGCTCCACCCGCTTCACTCGCTTCGTTTCAATAAATTTCCGCCATGTAGAAGCTTTTTTGCATACAGCCAGCGTAAATAATGTTTTTAAATGCCTTTTTAAATCCTATCTTGCGACAGCTAGAGGAAAGATAACCTATATTTGGTGATTTCGCGTTAGGGATTCAATGTAGTGCAAAATTTGTCTCTCACGCAAAACTATTAATGATGATATTTATATATTTCATTTGAAATTTTCATTTATATATTTATATATTTCATTTGAAATTTTCATTTATATATTTATATATTTCATTTGAAATTTTCATTTATATATTTATATATTTCATTTGAAATTTTCATTTATATATTTATATATTTCATTTGAAATTTTCATTTATATATTTATATATTTCATTTGAAATTTTCATTTATATATTTATATATTTCATTTGAAATTTCCATTTATATATTTATATATTTCATTTGAAATTTTAGTTTATATATTTATATATTTTATTTGAAATTTTCATTTATATATTTATATATTTCATTTGAAATTTTCATTTATATATTTATATATTTCATTTGAAATTTTCATTTATATATTTATATATTTCATTTGAAATTTCCATTTATATATTTATATATTTCATTTGAAATTTTCATTTATATATTTATATATTTCATTTGAAATTTCCATTTATATATTTATATATTTCATTTGAAATTTTCATTTATATGTTTATATATTTCATTTGAAATTTCCATTTATATATTTATATATTTCATTTGAAATTTCCATTTATATATTTATATATTTCATTTGAAATTTTCATTTATATATTTATATATTTCATTTGAAATTTTCATTTATATATTTATATATTTCATTTGAAATTTTTATTTATCCATTTTCCCGCTTTTTTAGAAACTGCTTAAAACATAGGGTGTCCAAGACACTATAATATACATTGTACATGATGTCAGTTTACGCTATGGGTTGCGTTTGATTGTATATCCCGCCTCTTGCCATACTGCATGGTATGCTAATGATTATATTAAGGACAAAACTTTCACATAATAGGTCATTTATAATTTAAACTCTGCAGTAGTTTTAGAAAATTGTTTCCATTTTTACTACAGATTTTTTAATTTAGAGGCACTTAATAGTTTTTGAAAAATTAAACTTTAAAAATTAAACCTTTTTAAAAATTGGTAATGGTAATGCTCAATGACATTTATGTTTACTCGATATATTGAACAATATATTCCGACTGTAATCACCGCTTTAACCCACTTCTCTTCTTGTTAATGTTTCAGCGACAAGTATGACGTAAATATACTTAAAAAGTGTTAGTGCTGCTATTATTAGTATTGTTATGGTTCAAGTCAAGCGATTTAAATTACGTAGTTATAGTTGAGATAGAAAGATTAGTTATATAGCTGTCACATGAAATTATTGTCAATTTTAGGCTGATCATAAGGTCGGGCCCAGCCAATGAAATAAGCGTAGAAGCGGTTCTTTATATTCAGAGACGGGATAGCTAAGTTTTATCATGCTGCATGTTTATTCCGCGCATCATGTCGACATTGTTTAGAGCATGATTTTCAAGCTCCATCTCGGCTCGACTTTCCTGAACCACGGCCGGCTTTGGCTTTCGATATTAACAGGTTAGGTTCGGCTCTCCCGATAGCAAACCAAGCTAGGCTTGGCTCGGCTCTTACAGGAACTTTATAAGGAAAATTTTCGATTCAATAAAGTTTTCGAAAACACATAATTGATATGGAGCCAGCCTAGCGAGTTTAATTTCCTCAGTTGAGCAGAAAATCTTGTTATTTTTGTTCATCTGTTGGTCGCATTCAACATAGTGATGTGGACCGAACCGGAAAGGTCCGGTAACTATTACCGGTCTGATCCGGCTGCAACAGTGGTCCAGTCCGGTCCGGTCCAGCACCGAAGATAAAAGTTCTAGATTGTTTTTTACAAAATCAGCAGAACACAAAATGTTTGCCTATTACTAAAAGGAAATCGTGAGACTGCCGCGGTGTGTTAAAGTAGTATCGCAAATTAAATACGCAATAAAGACTACCCTAGCATAACGCTACTGATGGAGCAGATCATTATAATAATTTAAAATTAAGTTATATAGACAACTTTTTTTGCACATTATGCGGCGTTCACGTTATAAAATGTTCGCAACGTTTGGAACCTATGTAAACCACACTCTGTCAGGCACACAATAGCCAACAGGGTGTTTTGGACACCACCATGGTTTTAATAAATTTTTTCAAAGCTAGCTAGAGCTAGGGTATTATCATATCTCGACAGTATCAAGCACACTGTGTCTTCTTGCAGATTTATGGAAAGTGTGCGCCATTATTTCTTTATCGTTCATATGGCCTAGATACTAATATAGAATTTAAATAAGTCTACGAGCCACAATTGACTAATAACCGGCATTAGCAACAAACGTGTCCGTTATAGTTAATTCGGGCCAAATTGGTAGCTCAGGGTGTACACGACATTGTAAAGATAAAATGTAGTAGCTAGGTGTATGTCGTACACCTTCCGCAATGGATTTACATTATGGTATCACCCTGACCATCTATGCGGTATGGTCGCGACTACAGGGGGACAAAAGTTCCAAACAGCGGGGACAAGAGTTCCAAACAGCGGGGACATTATAACGTGAACGCCGCATTAGACATTTAAACTTCGGCTCTTCAGTTATTGGCGCAGTAAAGTACTTGTACGCTACAAGGTGATATTTTTTACGATCAGAATCACATGCTGATTTGTCAACACTTTCAGTTTCATCTTGTACAGTTTCGTGCGACATTGTGAACGAACTTTATGCTGTTTTATTATATTAAAATACATACAGATTTGCCTAAAATAGGATAATGTTCATTTTTTGACGGGAAAAACCGATGATAGCATTGTACAATAAAATAGCTTAAGAACATTAATTACACAAGTCGCGCGTTGTTTACTATGCATCCACAAAATAAAGCAAATCGGCAATAATTTTTAATAACTGCGTGTATCATGGTGCGGAGCTACTTGGAGACTTATGTGCGATACTGAAACACTTTCGTTAGTATAACATTGGTGTTATAAGCTAAATCTAGAAAGCGTTTCCACAGGTTTGCGTTAAAGCATTACTTCATGGCGTTATCCGTTTCTTTTGGGCAAGAGATCCTATATTACTGTCAATACAGGCCAGTCCCAATATGTGGGCTTGTAGCATTGAACACCACTTGTCTAAGCTCGGGACACCTGTTACAGATACGATACCGAATTATGAAAACAATATTATAACCAGCGTTGAAACATGGAAAAATATCAAAGATTTTAAAGCTGAGACAAAGGATTCATTTCAAGCAGCTTTAACGAATTTTCCCTAGTAGTTCTCAAATGAGTTGGAAGCTATGCCAAATACCATCGTTAGAGACCATAGCAAAGGCCAGAAATAAAATTTACGTTGAAGATACGTTAGGTTGTTATTCATAAATTAAAAGCGGTTCGCCTAACATGTATTTTTTTATTCAAATTTCGGAATACACATAATTTGCACAAAACAAACAGTGCCACCAACTCCACCAACGCAAAAATAAAAAAGCATAACAAAAGAATGAAGTTGAAGCAGAAAAAATAAAAGCACCGATAATGTATGATGAGTCATCATAAGATAAAGCGTTAACATATTTTTGACGGTGACACGGAAGTTTAATGCAAAATATCGATTTAGTGCGCGGTCTGGGTAAGCACGAGCGGTCCGATCCGGACCGGACCAGCGGCCCGGCCTTGCTAGATCTGTCCGATCCGCAACCTCAGCGGTCCGGTCCGCGGTATCTGCGGTCCAGTCCGGTCCCAGCCCGGACCGCGGACTGGACTGCCAATCGGCAGCCCGGTCCGCATGACTAATTCAACACGTAGTGTCTTAAACATAGCTTATCTTGTAAACATCTTATTGTGCTCCTATGCTTTCTTATCTAAATTCTTACAAAACCGACGCCTATTGACGCCATTTTGATTTGGGCTGTTTGGGGTCATCGCAAATGTATACCACTATGCGGCATCCTTTCGTGGAATGGAGAAGGGCTACAAATTTGTTATTGTGCATTTTTCCGTCAGACCAGCCAAAACTTAAATGCTTAAGCCATGCATTGACTATTAATCATGCGGGACGGTGCCAAATATACGTTTTCTTCATTTTTTGCTCAAAACCGTGAAATTTTGACACTTTTTCAATATAACATATATGTGATTAGAATGTAGCTATAATAGATTTTTGGGTTTGCTGAATACGTTAAAACTAATTGTATTTACGTACTATGCATCAAATAAAGCAAGTGCTGGTGGCCTATAACGTAAAAACAATCCTTGAAATTTTAATTTTTCTCAAAATTTGTTTCGATTTATAAATTTCAATAGTTGTACTATTTTTAATCACTGTGGGAAGAAATTTGCAGCCCTGCGGTTTCGATATGTAAATAAAACGGCTATAGAATTGTAGTTTCTGTACTGTCGGTGTATTGTTATTTTGGGATATTAAAGAGTCTAATTTCTAACCTGGCAATAGTTACTAACGCAGGTTATGTATACTTGTTCCTTTTTCTCTCGGGTTGCGAGTCACTAGTATTGCAATCCCACAAAGAAACTATATTATTTAATTTTTAGAGCGTTTAAGAGCCGAGCCGATGTATCATCTGCTATTCTTGTTGCTGGGTGACTACACTGCACTTAATATACCAATTATCATTACGGGTGGTATTTCGGAAAACAGCATTTAAGATTCAAACCTTAGCTTTTATAAGTGCAGTAGACTCGTTTTCTATAGCACAGCCGATCTTCTAGAGCCGAGCTGAGCCAGGCGCCAACACCCGCAGCTTATATTGGCTACGAAAATTGTCTTAACTGCCCCGATTTTTTTACTCAATCGAGATCAAATAGCATTAGTCACGGTCGCGAAGCGTTTTATTAAATGAGTTAGCCCCTGTTGGCACATGTATCAGACCCGGCTTGTGGTCACGCTGCATCCGATCCGATACTGACAAAGTCTGCTCCGTCCATTTACTGTGCGTATGTTGTCTATATTTTTCGCAAAGCATCATTCGGTTTCGATCTGATAAACTTGTGCATGCACTATCAGATCAGATCGCTTCGAATGTGAACTATCGATATACAATACATGTTCAAACAATATTTGTTCAAATAGTATCGCACCGGACGCAATGTGAACACGGCACTACTTATGCAAGCTTAGTTTGCCACATGCGTTGATATTCGCTCGCTTTGTGACTGATGATTACATATCCAAACAGTAGCGCTTACCTAGCCTAATGGTTCCTACTGTTATTCGGCATACAATCAGAGTTTAAGAAAACTTTTTCATATATTCGCTTTGGCAAATTTGGGTTTTTTACTTTCATAGACACATATATTTGAAAACCGCTTAGCGGGGCGAGGTACCAATTTGTAAAAATCCGAAAACAAAAAAATTCGCTTGCGGTCCCATCAGTCAGTCTAAACTGTTCTAACGATGCCTTGGTCTCAACGATTAAGCTTGTTGCTTGATTGTCGTCGTAGTCGCTGCTACAGCATTGTCAGATACAGTTTAGAAGTAGATCGGTATTAAGAAACAAAAAATGTCCAACAGTCACTCATCCCTTGATAACTCTGATCACACAAGTTTCAGCCGTGTCTGTCTCGAGACAAGTGTTTGCTGTTAACTGGTCTCACACGGACACATAAAAAGACTGGTTGTTATGAGGGAGTTGTTTTAGGAAACAAATAGATTCTTTTAGGAATTCGCATATTATACATTAGTTGCCTTGGAAAATAGTTTTGTGACCAGCTTACTAAAATAGTCGGGTCAAAGGGTCATCGGGTGACCGGGTCACTACCACGACCGGGTCACCGGATCACCGGGTCACTACCGTGACTGGGTCAGCAGGACGCAAAATGGTGACCTGGTTCCATCGTACTAAATTCTCAATAACCGTTTACTAGATATCAAAATACCTCTAGCCAAGTTTTCCAGATATAGTGTTGATGGCAAGAACAAGTTTAAAATATTTTACTAACAAATTATGCCTGGCGTGTCCATCGTATATAAATGAGCGTTTTGGGTTATGCTAAGTGGTTTCCTATACTTTTAGTACCATACTTTCTTTGTGTAAGTTAGTGAATGGGTTCCTATTATATATATTTAGATTTTGTTGTAGCTATTATATATATTTATTATAGGTAACCCTGAGTGGCGGCACGTTATATTGTTCGAAAAAAGAACAGCTCCCAGCGGAAGGGGGGAGGAGAGGGTTTGAGACTTAGTCTTACTGTATGTCTCACATAAGAACCTAAGCTTAGGCTAAGAAATGGTATATTGAGAACTGCATGGTATGCATTACACTAGGCCGTCATGGTTACCTGGCCATATATATATATAGGTATATATGCACCTTGGCCATATATATATACATATATAGGTATGTATGTTTATACGTGTATATGTATATATGTATATTATGTTATATGTATTAAATTTGAGTATATAAATTGGCATAAACATATATATATATTGGCTGTAAATATATATGTTTAATTAAATAAATATATAAATTATTGTATTAATATATATATGCGTATTAATAATTTAACATTTTATAATTCGTATATACATTTTACAAAATACCGCATGACTCTGCATGTTTGTGATTAATTATACCCGTGATTTTCGTCGATACAAACGATGGAAAGAAACAGCTTATTTCGAAAAAAAGTGTTAATCTTTTTAAAAACATAGAGCACGATTTTAGGCCTCTAAAATATATGGTTTGGGCGATGGCACCAATTAATTTCAAACATTACCAATGTTTTAGTGGATTTAGGACAGCAATAAATTGTTGTGCGAAAGGTGACGTATAAAACTACAGCAGCTACAGCGTTTATGAATCGGGCTTTTTGTAAGTTACGTACCAAATGTGAGCACAATAACCTAGTTTCTAGCTGTCATTTCTTAAGGTTCGGCAGTCTATGCTATGATAAAACAGTACGGAGGTATCTGGTGTCTTTTCGGTTAGTACGAAAATATTGATTCTTAAGCAAAAGCATTTTGTCATACATGGGCCAGGTGCGAAGTCCCAGGGGGATAGCGGGTGCTTCGGGGGATGCCTTCCCCAGGGGGGGTTGTTTTAGAGTGCACAGTACCAAGGGACAAGAGAAGACGGACCATCCGATTTTGATGGAAATGCTCAAAAACGAAAACTAGTAAGTTGTTGAACTTTATAGTGCCACCTTCTGTTTTTGCTCTCGGTCTTATATAGATTTCGCTGTTAGGAATCGAAGAGACAGTTAATCAGATAAAAACACTGGCTAAGTTTCATAGTATGGCCCAAGAGAATGAGGCCCGTTACGTTTACTGTTACGCAAAAGGACATGTTTAATGTGAGCGACATTACTGGGAAGCATTACTGTAATGGGTGCAGCACGTTATTCGAAAGTGGGCGGGGAAGCAACTAAAAAGGTGGCTAGTGAGGGAAAATTGCGGGCGCCATGGGGAAAAATCCTATTTTTGCTGATTTTTATCGAAAAGTGGAGGGCGCCCCTTTTTTTCCACGTCCAATAATGCCGTAGGAAACTTCACGACACAAAGGCCTGCATCGTTCGGCCGGCACCGGCTCAGGGTGGACCGGTACAAACCGCTCATATTTTCGGATTCACTCTATGGTATTAACGGGCTTCTCACTTAAAAGGGTAAAAGGGTCCTTATTTTCTGCCATCGATAACACACATTACGGCAACTGGCTAATACCCGACACCTTTATGGGCGGAACTCTGCTCCTGGAATGTTTGACAGCCCAATTATAATTCTCCAGGGCAAAGTACGTAAATTTGCTAAAAACGAGCATCATATGTCCGCTGCAAACAGAGGTAACGAAGCATTTATTCACTTGCATCAGACGTAATGCTCACTACCGGATACAGAAGGCAGGGGTTTGGGATGCTTTAGCTGCCCCTCCCCTTTCATGCTTAATTTCCAATATTTAAAAAATAATCTTGGAGCTATTTGCTGATAAGGATGTGTCAACGTTGGAGCATTTTTAGCTCCGCCAGGGTCAGCGGTCAGGTTATATTGGAACGCCCAAGCTCTGCCTGAACCTTAGGTGCAATTGGCATTGCGTGTATAGTCTTTGCAGGTTATCGTTCATCGGTTCCCAGTAGTTGGAGGGCTGGACGGTTTCAGCAGTTATTAGTTAATGCTCAAGACAAGGCTGACGTCAGAAATTTTGTTTTTTATTCTAAAAATTTGTTTTAACGATTGGTTATATTATTATAATCAAACAAAGGTATGCCTGTTCTATAAATATTACAGCTTATTATAATATACAATATCAATGATGATATCAAATAGCTAATGGGTTTTTAGCAGTGTTTCTTTTTTAATTGTGTGATTTGTGTGTCTTTGAATATTCACTCAATTTGAGACGATCTTTGAACCATGAACCCTATAAACTCATGTGGCTAACCTCATGTCGGTGCGTTAACTCAGTCCGTCTACGTAGCGTGTCTTTGCATATTCACTCAGTTTAAGACGATCTTTGAACCATGAACCCTATAAACTCATGTTGCTAACCTCTTGTCGGTGCGTTAACTCAATGCGTTGCGTAGCGTGTCTTTGCATATTCGCTCAGTTTGAGACGATTATTTGAACCATGAACCCTATAAACTCATGTGGCTAACCTCATGTCGGTGGGTTAACTCAATGCGTTACGTAGCGCGTCTTTGCATATTCACTCAGTTTGAAACGATCTTTGAACCATGAACCCTATAAAATCATGTGGCTTACCTCATGGGTGCGTTAACTCAATTCCGTTGCGTAGCGTGTCTTTGCATATTCGCTCAGTTTGAGATGATCTTTGAATGATCCCAGTGAATTATTTCCAATATGAGACACAGCCAGGCAGCTAGTGTGCGTGGCCTCAAAAAAGCTTTCCCGAGTTCGATTCGTCACAATCGTAACCGTTGATTTATCGATACAGGAGGCAAAAATTATTTCACGAAGACAGTGTTTCAAACCATCGCCCACGAATAATGTAACTGCATTGTCACCGCTACCAAAGCATTGTGTTGAGAAAACGAAATCCAATGCATTAGAACCCTTGGAACGTTTTCAAATCCAGGCCAGGAGGGGCACATAAATAATAGAAGACCCATAGTATAGTTCCACCAAAGCAACCAAAATCCAACAACCCTTCAATCCATCAATACGCCAAGGATTCCCAATGCTTGTGTTGTACGTTTATGTTCTTTGAAAGACGAAATCTCCAATTTATTGTGTCAACCTCTTGCGTTTTCGGGAAACAACAAATGATAAAAATAACAGTTAGTCACTTTTTTAGTTGAAAAGCCCTGATTTTTAATATAAAAAACGTCTCACTGGCCCATGAAACGCCATACGTTTTTAGAGCTCTTGGTTTTAATAAGTCGAAAAGCTCTTAAGTTGGAGACGAAATGATGTGACGGCGGTTCTTGATTTGCCGATGACAGCTCCATTATAGATGACAATGGCATAAATTAAATCGGTCAAAGACATGAGAGTCTGGAGATTGAGTTGTCACAACAAAAACGTACTTGTCTTATAGTGATCCGATTGGTTGTCGCGTCGAATCATTATGTGATTTAAATAATGAGACAATGTCGAATATGTACACTGCCTTATATAGCTTTGAAATAAACCCTTTCATAGTGTACCAAATGGAAACATCGAATAATCGTAAACTGTTAACTGAGCACATCGTGTGGTGCATGTTTGCGCGTGCGTTGTTATTCGCTAGCCTCGAAAAACGGTTTAAAGAAGCGAGCAACAACTTATAGGTAGCTTATGGTTTTCGATTGCCGTATTCTGTCATACAACCTGATTTGCTACAGCCACCTTAAGTTTGTCAAGCATTGCACAATACACAAATTAATTCAAGTTTGGAAAGGGTTTAATTAGAATTATACGTAGAATAGTTCTAAGCATGTCGTGACTTATCATGTTAACAGCAAAATTTTATGGGCCAAGTTATTACACGTTGCTAAAGACATCTTAGTTCGCAATTGCAGAAAGAGCTACGCAGTAGTTAAAGCAAAATCAAAAAACTTAGATCAAGCATTCGAACTGCGCCTATGTGAACATTTTCTGATGTTCTGAACTATCAATCCAACCCTTTACGTCTTAAACTAATTTGCATTTCGTGTACCAATGAACGGTTATATGTCGCCGCGAGGAATCTAATTCTGAGCGGGTGCACACTAACCAATACGCTGTATTCGGATCCCTAGGGCTCCACGAAAAAACCCAGCGAACAATAATACCAAAACGTACAATCGTACAATACTCACCGAAATTAGTACACAAAACTTGACAATGTAGTTGGCGGCTATCGATTAACTATTACAGGCGTTTAAAAAGACGTAAACATGAAAAATATGTGACTGAACATTAGTCAAATTGAAAACCAATCTTGTAAGCCACGAATGTGCATTATCGTCATCACTTGATAATAATATAAAATGTCTTTTTTCTGCTTAAAAATATAAACCAATTTTATAAAAACACATGTCATTTTCACGTTCTCAGCGAACGATTCATCTCATTTGCTGTGTGTATATAATACTGTATTTCTGACAGGCTGCTGAAATAAACTAATTTGCTCACACCAGAGACTAGGCCACACACAAATCGTACAAGACAGACAACGAGGTATGGGTAAAGTCGAAATTATTGCCCACATTGTGCCATTCAAAGATGCCCTCAATGATCACGCTGTAAATATGCTGGTATTGTACCGGAGATCGGACTGATCGCATGGGCTACTTGCTCAGTTGGTTTTCCGTACCTACTACTACGGAGAGAGCGAAGTATACGGTGAATCAGCTAATTATTATGGGGACCTGGTTACATTGTCTTAGTTGACAATAGAACTTGTATTGGCAATTGAAATTGGTGTGTTCAAATGAAATCAGCGCACCGGAAATAGTGCGCTCTTTCGGCGGCACTCAATTCAAACTGCACATACATGTTTAATGATAGTGATACTATAAATCCGCACATAATTTTAAATACTTTTGCCCTCAGGAAAGCTCCCAATGTAGACAGCTGGCGAAGCAAGCACCAGCCATTTACACAGATAAGACTCTACTTTTAATACGTAATTCGAAAATTCACGTCTTCCCTGCATAAAATTATTATCTCACACCGATTAAGGTAATGACTCCGAAATGTAGATATAATTTCGAAATGTCGGAATGATGTGTCATTTATTGTCATAATATTTTGAATTTCTCAACAGGACTTGTCACTTAAGCAGAAAACGTTTATATTTGCAAATCGATCACGATCCATCAAAATGGAATATGTCAAGTTTTTTTATATTAAAGCGCCCGTAAAAATTTAACACGAGAATATCATAGCGAAATGTTCGGGGTCTTTCTTAGAATCCCCCAGCCCGAAATTGGTCCATCCTGAAGATGCAGCGGATACCATCCGACATGGCTCGACGAATTGAGTCAGAAAATCTTCATTTGGTCTAGTTTTATGACAATTTTTTGATTTTTCTTGTTACCAATGGTACCTGTTCCCCTTGGTATCCAAAGTTTTCGATAAAACAGTTTTCTCGTAAATGAATAATTTTATATACCATTCGAAAGGCGATAACGATCTGAGGTGAATGGTGATAAAATTAGTGCATGACTAAGCCAAAGCCTTAGTCTAAGCCAAAGTCGTTAGCCCATAAATGAATTGCGCTGATTTTATCGTTATCAATAGCTTATCATCGCAGTTCGAATAGTATATAAAATTATACATTTATGGAGAAAATTTTTTCCCGATACTAAAACTTGCTATTCCGATCACGCTCCGCACAAAGGAGTGGGGAAGTGACTACATATAATACGTTAGGACGATGAAAATTAACATATTTTGTACCACAATGGGCCTCAATTGGCCTTCAACAACTTTTGCATCATTTCAAGATACGCATGGAGGTTGATGCGTTCTGATACTCTATCGAAAACACAGAAATAAAACACGTAATAATATAGAAAAGTAGATTGGATAATACCAAAAGTTTATGACGATTTCTGGAGAAGGGTATGACACTCTTCGAAATCACCATATAAAGGGAACGGACATGGTCCACCTTACCCCTCTGGTTATGAGTGGGTTATTTTCCTCACTTTTGGGGGGTCATGGTATCAAGGACAAAAATTATTTCAGACCCCCAGTTTTGGGGGTCGTTCGAAAGAAAATTTTTTCACGACCCCCACTTTTGAAAAGGGTAGTTATATGCCCTCAAAACTGGGGGTCTGAAAAATCAGTTTAAAAGTTTTTACGGTAAGGTTTTGTCTTAGGCGATAATTTTTAATAATTATAACAACATTAAAATTCCCAAAATCTTAAATCAATTTTTGGATGAAACATAAAACTTGATGCCGCGCAGAGACTGGGTTGGTACAATTAACCGAATTTTACACAGTAAAAATTACCTTAATACTTTTATATGACCAGCAACGAAACTGTCAGGCAACACTGATAAGGTCGTATGATTTCCTACGCCACATGTACTCAACGTAATGATTATGACCTGGAAACATATGAGCCAAATCGGATTGGTTGTTAATACGACATATTCCGTAATAACAAAATGGGACTTTTAGACTATACAACTCCAGCCCTAAAATTGCTGTAGAAACTAATCAATTTTGGTACCTGTGGACTCAGTTGATCCTGGCGGTTAAAATGACGATTAGAACCATATTTATGAAATTTTTTGTCGATTTTTATATATTATTAGATGAAGGCGTCGAACTGTGTCAAAATCAGCTGAATTCTTAGGTTCACTTGCTAGAGAATCTTAGGATTTTACTTAAATGGCGGCATCTCCTTAAGCCATGATTGAGTTGAACCAATTTTGGCATCACTCAATTCAGTTCGTCAATATGGTTCGAATGGATATTAAATTATTCATTTACTGAATTAGATTGAGCTGGTGGCTAACTCAACGAAAATAGCATATATTTTGCAATAAAATTACAATCTGACCATTGCTCTCTTCATACCAGCGTTTTAGTTCAGCCATACTACTTCCTTCCACCCGAGAGCCATCTAAGGCCAGACCCATTGTTAAAAAATTCGACCTGAATCGGTGTGAGATAATAATTTTATGCAGGGAAGACGTGAATTTTCGAATTACGTATTAAAAGTAGAGTCTTATCTGTGTAAATGGCTGGTGCTTGCTTCGCCAGCTGTCTACATTGGGAGCTTTCCTGAGGGCAAAAGTATTTAAAATTATGTGCGGATTTATAGTATCACTATCATTAAACATGTATGTGCAGTTTGAATTGAGTGCCGCCGAAAGAGCGCACTATTTCCGGTGCGCTGATTTCATTTGAACACACCAATTTCAATTGCCAATACAAGTTCTATTGTCAACTAAGACAATGTAACCAGGTCCCCATAATAATTAGCTGATTCACCGTATATTTTGCTCTCTCCGTAGTAGTAGGTACGGAAAACCAACTGAGCAAGTAGCCCATGCGATCAGTCCGATCTCCGGTCATACCAGCATATTTACAGCGTGATCATTGAGGGCATCTTTGAATGGCACAATGTGGGCAATAATTTCGACTTTACCCATACCTCGTTGTCTGTCTTGTACGATTTGTGTGTGGCCTAGTCTCTGGTGTGAGCAAATTAGTTTATTTCAGCAGCCTGTCAGAAATACAGTATTATATACACACAGCAAATGAGATGAATCGTTCGCTGAGAACGTGAAAATGACATGTGTTTTTATAAAATTGGTTTATATTTTTAAGCAGAAAAAAGACATTTTATATTATTATCAAGTGATGACGATAATGCACATTCGTGGCTTACAAGATTGGTTTTCAATTTGACTAATGTTCAGTCACATATTTTTCATGTTTACGTCTTTTTAAACGCCTGTAATAGTTAATCGATAGCCGCCAACTACATTGTCAAGTTTTGTGTACTAATTTCGGTGAGTATTGTACGATTGTACGTTTTGGTATTATTGTTCGCTGGGTTTTTTCGTGGAGCCCTAGGGATCCGAATACAGCGTATTGGTTAGTGTGCACCCGCTCAGAATTAGATTCCTCGCGGCGACATATAACCGTTCATCGGTACACGAAATGCAAATTAGTTTAAGACGTAAAGGGTTGGATTGATAGTTCAGAACATCAGAAAATGTTCACATAGGCGCAGTTCGAATGCTTGATCTAAGTTTTTTGATTTTGCTTTAACTACTGCGTAGCTCTTTCTGCAATTGCGAACTAAGATGTCTTTAGCAACGTGTAATAACTTGGCCCATAAAATTTTGCGGTTAACATGATAAGTCACGACATGCTTATTAGAACTATTCTACGTATAATTCTAATTAAACCCTTTCCAAACTTGAATTAATTTGTGTATTGTGCAATGCTTGACAAACTTAAGGTGGCTGTAGCAAATCAGGTTGTATGACAGAATACGGCAATCGAAAGCCATAAGCTACCTATAAGTTGTTGCTCGCTTCTTTAAACCGTTTTTCGAGGCTAGCGAATAACAACGCACGCGCAAACATGCACCACACGATATGCTCAGTTAACAGTTTACGATTATTCGATGTTTCCATTTGGTACACTATGAAAGCGTTTATTTCAAAAGCTATGTAAGGCAGTGTACATATTCAACATTGTCTCATTATTTAAATCACATAATGATTCGACGCGACAACCAATCGGATCACTATAAGACAAGTACGTTTTTGTTGTGACAACTCAATCTCCAGACTCTCATGTCTTTGACCGACTTAATTTATGCCATTGTCATCTATAGTGGAGCTGTCATCGGCAAATCAAGAACCGCCGTCACATCATTTCGTCTCCAACTTAAGAGCTTTTCGACTTATTAAAACCAAGAGCTCTAAAAACGTATGGCGTTTCATGGGCCAGTGAGACGTTTTTTATATTAAAAATCAGGGCTTTTCAACTAAAAAAGTGACTAACTGTTACTTTTTATCATTTGTTGTTTCCCGAAAACGCAAGAGGTTGACACAATAAATTGGAGATTTCGTCTTTCAAAGAACATAAACGTACAACACAACCATTGGGAATCCTTGGCGTATTGATGGATTGAAGGGTTGTTGGATTTTGGTTGCTTTGGTGGAACTATACTATGGGTCTTCTATTATTTATGTGCCCCTGGCCTGGATTTGAAAACGTTCCAAGGGTTCTAATGCATTGGATTTCGTTTTCTCAGCACAATGCTTTGGTAGCGGTGACAATGCAGTTACATTATTCGTGGGCGATGGTTTGAAACACTGTCTTCGTGAAATAATTTTTGCCTCCTGTATCGATAAATCAACGGTTACGATTGTGACGAATCGAACTCGGGAAAGCTTTTTTGAGGCCACGCACACTAGCTGCCTGGCTATGTTGATATTGTAAATAATACACTGGGATCATTCAAAGATCATCTCAAACTGAGCGAATATGCAAAGACACGCTACGCAACGAATTGAGTTAACGCACCGGCATGAGGTTAGCCATATGAGTTTATAGGGTTCATGGTTCAAAGATCGTTTCAAACTGAGTGAATATGCAAAGACGCGCTACGTAACGCATTGAGTTAACCCACCGACATGAGGTTAGCCACATGAGTTTATAGGGTTCATGGTTCAAAGATCGTCTCAAACTGAGTGAATATGCAAAGACACGCTACGCAACGCATTGAGTTAACGCACCGACAAGAGGTTAGCAACATGAGTTTATAGGGTTCATGGTTCAAAGATCGTCTCAAACTGAGTGAATATGCAAAGACACGCTACGTAACGCATTGAGTTAACGCACCGACATGAGGTTAGCCACATGAGTTTATAGGGTTCATGGTTCAAAGATCGTCTTAAACTGAGTGAATATTCAAAGACACGCTACGCAACGCATTGAATTAACGCACCGACATGGGGTTAGCCACATGAGTTTATAGGGTTCATGGTCCCACGTTGGGTACATATATTAGGGTTGAGTGAGTTTCATAAAATTCGTATATTCGTTGCTAGCAGGCCGTTCACCGCGTTACCGTCTCAGAGTTCATTTTTATGAGATTTTCTATATATATATATATATATCAGGGCATCATACCGACCAGTTTGGCGTGACATTATTCAATTTTCAGTAGACTACAGTAGACAGTGTTTTCTTTCGGAAAATATACTTTTGGAGATCTGTGTCTTTATGGAAACAGTGATTTTGGATCCACAAACTTAAGATATATACACAGTTTGATATTACGACAAAACAACTATGTGAACAAAATTTGAAATTTTAAACAATAAGATTGATTTCATTGTACGAGGTTAATATTAATATTGTATGATATTAATGTTATAATTATTGTAATAATTAATATTGTATGAGGTTAATATTGTATAGCCTTGAAGAGAAATGTTCTATAAAATTTTAAGATTAAAATTATGAACGGCGTTTAAAACTTGTTTTATGATCACAATTTCAAAGAATAGTCGTTTAGCACTATCCCGAACTTTGGGTTTTTTGCACGAAAATAGTACTTGACATGGCTTTAACGTAATCTGACCGACACATATATTATATAAAATATAAATAACTATATAATGATTTTTCCAATAATATATATAAATATTATTTTATGTCTCAAATTTTGCAGGTCAAAAAATGGTTACAATTTGTTTTGACATCAAAATTTTGAATAATAAAGTTTGTTTGGTTTTTAAAGTTTCGGGATATTATGACTATTTTTATGGCTTTTAGTAAAAAGTAGGCATCAAATATTGTTTATTTTGTTAAAGGGAAGCTGAAATTCAACAGATATATAAATTATATTTTTTGTTGTGTAGTAGCAAAAATTTTAAGAAAATGGAGACAGGGGCAATGAAACGGGGGTAGGGCCAACCCAAACATATAATTGGGCGCTGACCGCTGAAGATGTTTAGATTGTTTCACCAAAATATACTTTTCTAGTACTATGTTGGATGATTCTGTGGGACGTAGGGCATCTCCACTAGATTCGGGACCTCTGACAGTGCCAGCCACTTTCGATACTCCGTCGATACCACAGTTAAACTGCCTAACGTCATGCTGAGGTGTGTAAGTTATATGTACTTTGTGCTGGCCTCGACATACTAAGGCTAAGGCTTAACGTATATAAGCGTAAAGCTAAGATCTTTATATGAAATTTAGAATTAATCTAAGGCTGATCTCATTGAGTGAATGACATAATTAGCAATTGAGCATATATATGACTGTTGGGATGCCTTTTTACTTTTCAGTCGTTAAGGTTTTTTAAAAATACACCATGACGTTTGTTTCGTTCATCTTTCGTCATCAAAATGTTGACGGTTCTTCTGTACATTCCAGTTTTGCCCTTAGCCCGATAAAATTACCAAGCTATTGTGTTTAAAATGTGTCAAGACTATGCCAATATTTTCCTGCAAACTTCAGACGAGTTGAAAACAAACGTCAATGGAAGATCAATCATTATTGGAATTTAATAGGTTATTCCAAATTAGCGACAAAATCTTTTAGATTGACCTTCGCTGAAATGCGAAAGCGAAAATGTGTTTATACTTAGTGAAATCGAGCAAGCGCTATGAGTGGAGTTTCCTTAAATAGCGTACAATTTGCAAAAAAAATTATTTTAGTCCGTCTGTTGGTAGCATAACAGATTAACGGATTTTCACATTTGTTTGTCCGACGCGTAGTTAAATGTAGTTCCACACCTATCAATGTGTTTGCGCTACTCCTGAATTTTCCTGTCTAAATTCCCACAAAACTGACACAAAATTGAGACTTTTTGATGTGTTCATCTGTTGGTCGCATAACACATTAATGGATTTTAGCGTTTGTTTGCTCAACGCGTAGTTTAATATAGTTGTGCACCTATTTATGTGTTTGCCCTATTCCTGAATTTTCCTGTCTAAATTCCCACAAAACGGACACAAAATTGAGACTTTTTGATGTGTTCATCTGTTGGCCGCATAACACATTAATGGATTTTAGCATTTGTTTGCTCAACGCGTAGTTTAATATAGTTGTGCAGCTATTTATATGTTTGCCCTATTCCTGAATTTTCCTGTCTAAATTCCCACAAAACTGACACAAAATTGAGACTTTTTGATGTGTTCATCTGTTGGTCGCATAACACATTAATGGATTTTAGCATTTGTTTGCTCAACGCGTAGTTTAATATAGTTGTGCAGCTATTTATATGTTTGCCCTATTCCTGAATTTTCCTGTCTAAATTCCCACAAAACTGACACAAAATTGAGACTTTTTGATGTCTTCATCTGGCGAAACACATTAATGGATTTTAGCTTTGTTTGCTCAACGCGTAATTTAATGTAGTTGTGCACCTATTTATGTGTTTGCCCTATTCCTGAATTGCCCACAAAACTGACACAAAATTGAGACTTTTTGAATGTTGTTCATCTGTTGGCCGCATAACACATTAATGGATTTTAGCATTTGTTTGCTCAACGCGTAGTTTAATATAGTTGTGCAGCTATTTATATGTTTGCCCTATTCCTGAATTTTCCTGTCTAAATTCCCACAAAACTGACACAAAATTGAGACTTTTTGATGTGTTCATCTGTTGGTCGCATAACACATTAATGGATTTTAGCGTTTGTTTGCTCAACGCGTAGTTTAATATAGTTGTGCACCTATTTATGTGTTTGCCCTATTCCTGAATTTTCCTGTCTAAATTCCCACAAAACGGACACAAAATTGAGACTTTTTGATGTGTTCATCTGTTGGCCGCATAACACATTAATGGATTTTAGCATTTGTTTGCTCAACGCGTAGTTTAATATAGTTGTGCAGCTATTTATATGTTTGCCCTATTCCTGAATTTTCCTGTCTAAATTCCCACAAAACTGACACAAAATTGAGACTTTTTGATGTCTTCATCTGTTGGTCGCATAACACATTAATGGATTTTAGCATTTGTGTTTTGGTTGGTGTTTTGTTTTTGTTTTTTTTTTTGTGGTGTGTTCTGGGGGTGTGGGCTGTGCTTGTCCTGATTTGTTTGCTCAACGCGTAGTTTAATGTAGTTGTGCACCTATTTATATGTTTGCCCTATTCCTGAATTTTCCTGTCTAAATTCCCACAAAACTGACACAAAATTGAGACTTTTTGATGTCTTCATCTGTTGGTCGCATAACACATTAATGGATTTTAGCGTTTGTTTGCTCAACGCGTAATTTAATGTAGTTGTGCACCTATTTATGTGTTTGCCCTATTCCTGAATTTTCCTGTCTAAATTCCCACAAAACTGACACAAAATTGAGACTTTTTGATGTGTTCATCTGTTGGCCGCATAACACATTAATGGATTTTAGCATTTGTTTGCTCAACGCGTAGTTTAATATAGTTGTGCAGTGCAGCTATTTATATGTTTGCCCTATTCCTGAATTTTCCTGTCTAAATTCCCACAAAACTGACACAAAATTGAGACTTTTTGATGTCTTCATCTGTTGGTCGCATAACACATTAATGGATTTTAGCGTTTGTTTGCTCAACGCGTATTGTGTTTTGCTTTTTGTGTTTGTTTTGTTGGGTGTTTTTGTGTGTTGTGGGGGGGGGTGCACCTATCTATGTCTCTTGGCTATCTCGGGATTCCTTGCCCTGTTTCTTCTTCCCCTCCTTTTTGGTCTAAATACCCACAAAAGGACACAAAATTGAAGACTTTTTGATATGTTCTCTGTTGGCCGCATACCATTAATAACTTTTGGCATTTGTTTACGCGTTTTATTCGTTTGCTCTTTATATGCCCTTTCTGTTTTCTGTTTTTTGGGTTGTGTGTTCATCTGTTGTTGGCATAACAGATTAATAGATTTTAGCATTTGTTTGCTCAACGCGTAGTTTAATATAGTTGTGCACCTATTTATATGTTTGCCCTATTCCTGAATTTTCCTGTCTAAATTCCCACAAAACTGACACAAAATTGAGACTTTTTGATGTCTTCATCTGTTGGTCCCATAACACATTAATGGATTTTAGCGTTTGTTTGCTCAACGCCTAATTTAATGTAGTTGTGCACCTATCTATGTGCTTGCCCTACTGCTGAATTTTCCTGTCTAAATCCCCACAAAAGGACACAAAATTGAGACTTTTTGATATGTTCATCTGTTGTTGGCATAACAGATTAATGGATTTTAGCATTTGTTTGCTCAACGCGTAGTTTAATATAGTTGTGCACCTATTTATGTGTTTGCCCTATTCCTGAATTTTCCTGTCTAAATTCCCACAAAACTGACACAAAATTGAGACTTTTTGATGTGTTCATCTGTTGGTCGCATAACACATTAATGGATTTTAGCATTTGTTTGCTCAACGCGTAGTTTAATATAGTTGTGCACCTATTTATGTGTTTGCCCTATTCCTGAATTTTCCTGTCTAAATTCCCACAAAACTGACACAAAATTGAGACTTTTTGATGTGTTCATCTGTTGGTCGCATAACACATTAATGGATTTTAGCATTTGTTTGCTCAACGCGTAATTTAATGTAGTTGTGCACCTATCTATGTGCTTGCCCTACTCCTGAATTTTCCTGTCTAAATCCCCACAAAAGGACACAAAATTGAGACTTTTTGATATGTTCATCTGTTGTTGGCATAACAGATTAATGGATTTTAGCATTTGTTTGCTCAACGCGTAGTTTAATATAGTTGTGCACCTATTTATGTGTTTGCCCTATTCCTGAATTTTCCTGTCTAAATTCCCACAAAACTGACACAAAATTGAGACTTTTTGATGTGTTCATCTGTTGGTCGCATAACACATTAATGGATTTTAGCGTTTGTTTGCTCAACGCGTAGTTTAATATAGTTGTGCACCTATTTATGTGTTTGCCCTATTCCTGAATTTTCCTGTCTAAATTCCCACAAAACTGACACAAAATTGAAACTTTTTGATGTGTTCATCTGTTGGTCCCATAACACATTAATGGATTTTAGCGTTTGTTTGCTCAACGCCTAATTTAATGTAGTTGTGCACCTATCTATGTGCTTGCCCTACTGCTGAATTTTCCTGTCTAAATCCCCACAAAAGGACACAAAATTGAGACTTTTTGATATGTTCATCTGTTGTTGGCATAACAGATTAATGGATTTTAGCATTTGTTTGCTCAACGCGTAGTTTAATATAGTTGTGCACCTATTTATGTGTTTGCCCTATTCCTGAATTTTCCTGTCTAAATTCCCACAAAACTGACACAAAATTGAGACTTTTTGATGTGTTCATCTGTTGGTCGCATAACACATTAATGGATTTTAGCAGTTGTTTGCTCAACGCGTAGTTTAATATAGTTGTGCACCTATTTATGTGTTTGCCCTATTCCTGAATTTTCCTGTCTAAATTCCCACAAAACTACAAAATTGAAACTTTTTGATGTGTTCATCTGTTGGTCGCATAACACATTAATGGATTTTAGCGTTTGTTTGCTCAACGCCTAATTTAATGTAGTTGTGCAGCTATCTATGTGCTTGCCCTACTGCTGAATTTTCCTGTCTAAATCCCCACAAAAGGACACAAAATTGATACTTTTTGATATGTTAATTATGCATTCGCAGTGCAACGCATTCGATCGGTCACAACTTAAACTCTCACATTCAGCGACTGCTAAAATCCATTAATGTGTTATGCGACCAACAGATGAACACATCAAAAAGTCTCAATTTTGTGTTGTGAAAAACTAGACAGAAATACAAATAGGGCAAACACATCGATGGGTGCCAAACTATTAAACTACGCGTAAGCCGAACGAATGCTAAAATCCGTAATATTTATGCCAACAACAATGGAACATATCAAAGTTCTCAATTTGTGTCCTTTTGTGTGGGGATTTTAGACAGGAAAATTCAGCAGTAGGGGCAATTGCGTAGATCGGTGCACAGACTTTGCATTTACAAGCAAACAAACGTTAAAATCCATTAATGTGTTATGAGACCAACAATGAACACATCAAAAAAGTTTCAATTTGTGTGTAGTTTTGTCGGGAATTTTGAGACAGGGAAAATTCAGAATAGGGCAAACACATAAATAATTCCGACTTGTAGGACTTGCGCGTTGAGCAAAACGAAAACGCTGAAATGCGATTAATGTGTTATGCGACCAACAGATGAAGCGCCTCAAAAAAGTCTCAAATTTTGTGCTGCGTATGGGAAATTTTGACGGGAAAATTCAGGAAAATCAAACTCACGATTAATAGGTGCCCGCGTATTATTAAACTACGCATTGACAAACAAAAGTGTGAAGTGCAATTTGATATTTATGCCAACAAAAAAAATTTTATCAAAAAGCCTCATTTTGTGTCCCTTTTGTGGGGATTTTTAGAACAGGAAAACTCAGGGAGTAGGGCGGAGCGCAATCAGTGCACAAGAACTATTAAATATTACACATTCGAGCGAACAACAAATGCTAAAAATCCAATTTAATGTGTTATGCGACCAACGGGTGGACACATCAAAAAGTCTCAAATTTGTGTCAGTTTTGTGGGAATTTCAGACAGGAAAATTCCCGGAATAGGGCAAACACGTAGAAAATAGGTGTGCACAGACTATATTAAAAACTACGCATTAAGACAAAGCAAATGCTAAAAAACCATTAATCTGTTATGCCAACAACAAGATGAACATATCGAAAATTCTCAATTTTGTGTCCTTTTGTGGGATTTTTTAACAGGAAAAATTGGAGCAGCGGCAACGCAGTGAGAATAGGTGCACAGAACTACCGTAGAATTAGGCGTTGAGCAAACAAACGTGATGGACGAACAGATGGAACCATGCGAAAAAGTCTCAATTTTGTGTCGCTTTGTGGGAAAAGTTTGAGCGGGAAAATTCGGAATAGGCAAAACGCGTAAGAAAACGAGTCACGACTACTGTGTAAACTTTGCGCGTTCAACAAACAAATGCTAAAATCCATTAATCTGTTATGCCAACAACGAAGAAACGTATCAAAAAAGTCTCCAATTTGTGTGTCCTTTTGTGGGGATTTCAGACGGGAAATTCAGACGCGGCGAGGCGCGTAGATAATCCGCCGACTTATTTAAATT
>JASANE010016002.1:0-64967 GCA_030248225.1 Trileptium ribeirensis | reverse complement strand
TTGCGGGCTAACCGGACCTAAAACTTGAAAAAAATTAAATTTTTTTAGCTGTGAGCTCTATGCTTTTCTACTTAGTGTTGGCTATGTTTAAGCAGGCATCGGTTTCCTTTACCGATACCATGTATTTGTATAAACTAGATTTTAACCAAAAACCAATGTTTAGTGACTACAAAGCATCGGCGAAGCATCCAGTATTACAGTTGGATTTTGACCCACATTCTGCCAAAATTGAGCATGAAAGCTGTAAATCCTTTCGACGTTGACTATCGACAACTTGTGGGCACCAGTTCAAAAGCAAGAGATATTTACAATAATCATTATCATTATCGATTTAAAAAAATACAAGGTTTTTTGACCTAAAATTGATGTTATCCAGCTATGATACACGATCCAAGGTATAAATTTTTATAATACACCACCTATATAATAGCTAGTTGATGTAAAATTCCAAATCATTGCATGCGTTCAGGAGCCGTAATATATGCATTTCAGGGTATTTAGTTGCATGAGCAGTAAATAAACAACGCCACGATCTTAGGCATAAATCAGTTTGAATTTTTGGTGATATCGTTTGTAGCTTGAAGCCAGCCAAACCATAAATTTGGGAGGAACTTTAGTAATACCCAAACGGTGCTTCCATTTCAAGCAATGTATTAAGAATCACTTGATGCAAAGCAAATAGTTGTGTGAACCGAATAGTATATACATAATAGATGGCTTACAAATCGACTGTAGTTGACAGTAAGTAGCAAATGACAGCTAGAACCACTGACAATGGTCGGCATAGGTGCCCATACGGAGGTAATCACTCTAAGCCATATTTACCCCAAGCCCCACCGAAGACGCGCAGAAACTCTTAGCAATTTTACTGCAATTGCAAATTTTTAAGGGAAGATAAGAGGAAAATAGAAGAGACGGAAACTTATGGTTACCCTCTCCGCTCCGACTCCCAGCTGTCTATATTGGGCACCTATGGTAAACAGTAAATATGATAACGCAAAATATGTTTAGCAGGAAATAGTCCAAGTGCATTGTGCACAAACAGATGAAAATAGTGCAACTAGAAACGTAGTCCAGCGTAAATTCTTGGTACATTGGTGGTTTGGGCTGAAATATAAGACATGTTGTGTCAAATATCAGATTTAGATGAATATGGCCATGTTTCACATCCTAAAACTGTAATCACCTGGTTTTATGGTATCAAAAATTTATCATTTTGGGTCACCAATTCTATTATTTATCCTCCTGAAATAATTCTACGCGATTTCCAAACGTAGCGTGGTTTTCAGGCATTAATCAAATATAGTTTCACAGTATATACGAAATTTTATTGCAAATTTGTGGACTTTGTGTATATCAGCTGTAGAATAAAATATTAATGCCATGTCGTTAGTTAATCTCCTGTTTCTGAGACAAAACCAAGGTGTACCAAAGCCATTTTAAGGCAACTGCTGATAAAATATTGAACCTTCGCGGAATCAAAGTAATGCGAGCTAAAGCCGATATGCTAAGGCCAAGCCCAGGTCAAGATTTGGCAACATCAATAGGCAACTTCGTAAGCTGATATGCTACTCCCAAGCCTAGGTCAAGATTTGGCAACATAAATAGGCAACTTTGTAAGCCGATATGCTACGGCCAAGCCCAGGTCAAGATTTGGCAACATCAATAGGCAACTTCGTAAGCTGATACGCTACTCCCAAGCCTAGGTCAAGATTTGGCAACATAAATAGGCAACTTTGTAAGCCGACATGCTACGGCCAAGCCTAGGTCAAGATTTGGCAATATCAATAGGCAACTTCGTAAGTCGATTAAAATGCGTTAAACATTGCACAAAAATTGTGTATGTGAGACGCGTTTGATGAATTAAATCAGTAAGTTAATGTTTAGACGAACACTCGATTCCAAAGAAATTTCTACTTATTCACTTTTCAAACAGCGTTCCCCTATCTCTTGATGCCACGAAAGGACTCATAGTACCAAATTTTTACTTTTCGGCTCTAAACAAGTTTTCAAACAAATATACCTAAGAATACACAATTAAGATAGAGAGGCAAACTCCTATCTCATTCGATGTTGAAACATGGAACAACTTTACACACAATTTAGTTTCAAAGCCACCACAACATATAGGTTGTAGCATAGTTTTACCAATATGTAGTCCTGACTTCTCCAAATAAAGAAGGCTGCCCAAGTATTTCGACCTCCCCAGGTTCGCCATCTCACGCCCAGAGCCGTTCTTACAGCATTTAAGATCCGCCGTTAGCTAAGCTGGTAACTGTGCTCAGCCATGATTGAAATTAGACATAATTTACGTGTGTCACACATGTCAATGTCGACGAGTTTGAGGGCACTACGTTAAAACTATTCATCCACGTTTTATGCCTGAGACATGCGCCCCACAAGGGCTGCCTGCTCACGCCTTTCTAGGAACTTTTTTTGGCATAACCCAGTTCATGCCTCAAGATCTCCGCACGGAATTTTTTTGCACATATAAAAATTTAACGAAATTTTATTGTGTGGTTACAAATAGGTTAATTATTCATATTTTGGCTAAAAAACCACCTATATTTTCCCCTGCGAAAGCTAAAAATACTTAAATAATCTCTTACTAAATTATCTAACTACAGTCAGTTATTATGGATTTGGCGGTTTCTGACATAAACCTTTCGGACTGAGGTATTAGTTCCAGTTTTCTTTTTATAAAATAATGTTGGCAAGTTATAGAAGCCAATAGTAAAACTTTGCGATTCACACACACATACATTAGAGAGAGATAAATAATTGTGACGTTGTGAAATACGACAGCTTTAGAAATCACGCAACACTTTTATGATATTGACAACACCGAAACATACTAATATAAAATTTGGTTTTAGTTGCCGGCGACAAATTCGGCGATCGCATCGGAGCGTCTTTGCCACGAGGTTCAACGCCAAGAGCATCTGAGAGAGTACACAAAGCATTTCATAATATATATAAACATATTATCAATATATATGTATATTATATGCATACTATGATATATACATATCGATGTATCAGTGACAAAAAATTGTAAGCGCCATTTTTTTGCAATTTTCACTATATATAACCAACATGGTCTCTTCACGTTGTGACCGAAAATTGTATGTGCATTTCTGGTGAACAATTTGCTATTTAACATGAAACAAAAAAACGTATATGTGCAGAAAATGAAGATTCTGAAAATGACAAATCTCTACAATCCACATCCTGCATATACATCTTTTTGTCACAATACAGCATCGCAAAACTTCTATCAGCACGTTTGCGACAAATACCCGTAAGCGTCAGGGCAATACATATATTATAATTATATACTAGTAACTCTATCGAGATTGCAAAACGTAGTGAAGCATAGGTACACCTACGCCTTTTGCGTGCACATCAAATCAGCTCTCGATAGCATTCGTTGATACGCTATATGTGGACATCACACAATACCCGCACAAGTTACAACAGAACTAACACCGGCAATGAGTTTCCCATGCCCCAAAACACCCAGGCGCAACATATCAGCCGCCCAGGACGTCAGAACAAATTTTTGAATTTTGGGTCGGGGAACCATAGGGGCACCATGCCTCAAACCCCATAACTCTAGAACCAGAGCCTTAATCGAAAAACGAAAAAGAGGCATCGGTATTTATCATTTTACCATCTAGAGAAAAAAATTCTAATGTTAAGATAAAAGTAAGTTTACTTCCGTGAAGGGTAGTAAAAAATCCTCATTTTGGCCTCTGACCCCGACCCATGGGGCGTCATACCCCATACCCATGGAACCATGAGTCACAGAGCAAAACCGGCCCCGGCAATGAGTTTCCCATTCCCGAAAACCCACAGATAAAATTATCAGTCGCCCAAGACGTCAGAACAAATTTTCAAATTTTGGGTTGAGGAACGATTGGGGCGCCATACCCCCGTACCTCAAACCCCATAAATCCAGAGCCGGAGCCTTAATCGAAAAAATAGACATCGGCATTTATCATTTTACTATAAAAATAAAACCATCTAGAGAAAAAAATTCGATAGTTGAGATAAAAATATCCTTGCTTCCGTGAAGGGTACTAAAACGGGGTAAAATATGGCCAAAAACCCACATTTTGACCCCTAACCCCTGAACCAGGCCCCAAATCAAAAAAATGCTCTGGGATGTACACGGTAAATCGGCTATGCTGGTTTGAATGAGCCTAAGGTCATGAAAATCGGTTCAGGCGTTCTCGAGTTATGACCGATGACAGACGGAATTTAAAAGATTTCACCCATGCAACACACAATCTCCACTACGTTTCACCGCGTTCTGATAATATTTCATTATATATAAATACATATATACGCATGTATATATATATATATTCGTGGGCAGTACTTACATTTAGTTTTTCTACCACAAACAAACCTGTTTGGTTTTGGTATATAGCACCATAAATGTTTACCCGTTTTTCAGTTGTAAAATATATAAATAATGTAAACATAATTATACGTAACATTCAAATATATATTATTAATATATATTCAAATATACAATGTTTCAGTGCAACAACGGAGGAAAATTTCTAGAACACGCCTGAGGGCAAATAGGGAGTTAATCGCGAAGCCGCGTGGAACTGAAGGAAAATCAAAGAAAATTTCCAAATTAAGGAAACATTCTAGAACACGCCTGAGGGCAAATTGGGAGTTACTCGCGAAGCCGTGTGAAAATCAAAGAAAATTTCCAAACTAAGGAAAAATTCTAGAACACGCCTGAGGGCAAATTGGGAGTTAATCGCGAAGCGTGTGAAAATCAAGGAAAATCAAAGAAAATTTCCAAATTAAGGAAAAATTCTAGAACACGCCTGAGGGCAAATTGGGAGTTACTCGCGAAGCCGTGTGAAAATCAAAGAAAATTTCCAAACTAAGGAAAAATTCTAGAACACGCCTGAGGGCAAATTGGGAGTTAATCGCGAAGCGTGTGAAAATCAAGGAAAATCAAAGAAAATTTCCAAATTAAGGAAAAATTCTAGAACACGCCTGAGGGCAAATTGGGAGTTAATCGCGAAGCCGTGTGAAAATCAAAGAAAATTTCCAAATTAAGGAAAATTTCTAGAACACGCCTGAGGGCAAATTGGGAGTTAATCGCGAAGCCGTGTGAAAATCAAGGAAAATTTCCAAATTAAGGAAAAATTCCAGAACACGCCTGACAGGAAATTGGGATATATTGGCGAAGCCGTGTAAAATCAAGGAAAATTAAAGAAAAATAGCCAAAGCTTTGGAAGTATACGAGTTGGTTTTGTCAAATTTGGGCGTGGAAATCATTTACAGCAGCGCAAACACAAAACCACGTGCTCAAATGTAATTTGTTATGTGTCGAGTAATAAAAACTATCAAAAACACAATTATTCGTGCTACAGACGACTTATATAAATAATTTTCTGAAGGTTGGTCTATACTTAAGCTAAATGGTCACCACGCTCGCTCTGATTAATAATCTCGGCTCGCCCACATTGACATAGGCCACGTACTGAAATGAATATGTATACCAGAGAGTAACCGCAATTCCGGTACAACAAAATTCGGGCTACTGTTTTGGTTCCTGCTTATTCCGGTTTCCACCATATCCGTACCTCACCCATGTTCATGAACCACAAAATTTATTCCCCCTCGTGTTCATGGACAACTAATTCGCACACCACCCATGTTCATGAACCACTATTTCAGACCTCCTCACGCTTCCTGGACTACTAAATTAGATAAAAAAATGGAAAATTATTGTTTTTATCTAATTTAATGGTCCAGGAACCAGGACGGTCTGGATGTGATGGTCCAAGAACATGGGTTGTGCGTAAACTTAGTAGTCCAAGAACATGGGTGGGGTGTAAACTTGCTGGTCCAAGAACATAGTCACGTTTATGACCAGGAGGGGTAAGGGCAAAAAGGACCACGCCGTACGGTGGTAGTTAATATGGGAAAGCTGAAGAGTGTGGAGTCGACCATCATCGACTTTTCGTTTAACTGATGCGGTGTTGCTGAAGAAACAAAAATTTAAATTTGCTGATGAAAGAATGCTTCTTTTATAATATTACAAGATGAACAAGCCATAGAGCTGACACAGCCATGACGCGCAAAACATGATAAATTTTGTGGTGACGTCTGAACTCACTTTACAAAGGCAGATACGTCCTATGCAACTCCCATTTTAACAGCGATCGTAGATACTATGGCAAATTATAAGCCCTTCCTCATTCCAATTACAGGCAATGATATCAATACTAAGAGTACCAAAGATGACGGAATAATCATATATGCATTGTATACACATACGCACTGCACCAAACGTTCCAAAATCAAGATGCATGCCCTTTGCACTGGCACATAAATGTAGGCAAACATAGTAAGAGGTTTGTGTACAACCAATACGAAACTGATATTAAATGCTCGTTCATATCTGCAAAAGCACACAACAACTGAAATCGTGGTAACTATATCACATCGCCACCTTGTTAACACAAGTTCTGGTCTCTTCTGAATGGAATCGATGTGAGCCACGTTAAATTTGGGTCGGGTGACAGAGAATGGAAAAACCTGACGGTCATTGCTGCTTCGTGGGCGACAATTGAACTACGGATGGCAACAGTTATCCTGGTCATCGCTAATGCTTTGGAATGTAGTTGGATGTGGTTACCACATTCGAAGGTCGCTGCCGCTTCGTGGGCGACAATTGATTTACGGGTGGCAACAGTTATCCTGGTCATCGCTAATGCTTTCGAATGTAGTTGGATGTGGTTACCACATTCGAAGGTCGCCGCCGCTTCGTGGGTGACAATTGAACTACGGGTGGCAACAATTATCCTGGTCATAGCTAATGCTTTCGAATGTAGTTGGATGTGGTTACCACATTCGAAGGTCGCTACCGCTTCGTGGGCGACAATTGAACTACTGGTGGCAACAGTTATCCTGGTCATCGCTAATGCTTTCGAATGTAGTTGGATGTGGTTACCACATTCGAAGGTCGCCGCCGCTTCGTGGGTGACAATTGAACTACGGGTGGCAACAATTATCCTGGTCATAGCTAATGCTTTCGAATGTAGTTGGATGTGGTTACCACATTCGAAGGTCGCTACCGCTTCGTGGGCGACAATTGAACTACTGGTGGCAACAGTTATCCTGGTCATCGCTAATGCTTTCGAATGTAGTTGGATGTGGTTACCACATTCGAAGGTCACTGCTGCTTCGTGGGCGAAAATTGAACTACGGGTGGCAAAAGTTATCCCGAGCATCGCTATTGCTCTCGAATATAGTTGGATGTGATTACCACATTCGAAGGTCACTGCCGCTTCGTGGGCGACAATTGAACTACGGGTGGCAACAGATATCCTGGGCATCGCTAAAGCTCTCGAATGTAGTTTTATGTGGTTACCACATTCGAAGGTCACTGCCGCTTCGTGGGCGACAATTGAACTACGGGTGGCAACAGTTATCCTGGGCATCGCTAAAGCTCTCGAATGTAGTTGGATGTTGTTACCACATTCGAATTTCACTGCCGCTTCGTGGGCGACAATCGAACTACGGGCGGCAACAGTTATCCTGGGCATCGCTAAAGCTCTCGAATGTAGTTGGACGTGGTTACCACATTCGAAGGTCACTGCCGCTTCGTGGCGACAATTGAACGGGTGGCAACAGTTATCCTGGGCATCGCTAAAGCTCTCGAATGTAGTTAGATTTGGTTACCACATTCGAAGGTCACTGCCGCTTCGTGGGCGACAATTGAACTACGGGTGACAACAGTTTCCTGGGCATCGCTAAAGCTCTCGAATGTAGTTGAATGTGGTTACCACATTCGAATAAAACAAAATACGATTTTGTTTCCTGGTCCTCGCTGTTTCTCGTCTAAACTGCAAGTGTCATGACGTCCGTTTTGACAGTTGGAGTTTTTTTAAACCAAAAAATTTTCACATCATACAAACTAACACTTTTCATATAGGTCACTAGTTCCTTCTCAAATCATAAACGATGTAAGCTATGGATATCGTCGGACCGGTGCAAGCCGCCCGGACCGCAATTTCTGGGATCCGGATCGGTCCACCTGTAACTTAAAACAATTTTAATAAATGAATGATTATTTAGCGACTACAGACAGTTACGTTCTTTTAAGTTTTTCTTTTTATGGCACATGTTTGTTTCACTAAAACCATGCTATACCAAACTAAAACTATAGCTAGATTTCGCATATAATCCTTAAAAACCTGTTTTTGCAATTTTGATCCCGAATGTGGTATCGGACCTGTTCGCTTTCCACTAAAGGACGCCTCTCATCACTTTTGCTATCAAATAAAAAATTTATCGAAATCCATCTCGAAGATGAGTAGTTATACGTGACAGAAACAGACAAAAACAAATTTTCACGATGTTCCCTTAGGTGGACAGTCCCCCGCTCCGTTTCTATCACTATAAGAGCAAGCGAACGCGTAACACATTTCAATGAAACTGAAAAACAAGATAAAACAAAGTCATTTTAACCGCTTGAACATAAAAACGGCACGGAACGAAACAAATCAGATCCCGCATCTGTTTTCCCCGATCCTCACCGATTTGCTTTCGCCAGCAATTTGCATCGTCCAACAAACAAAAAACATCCTTTTGTAAGTTTGAAAATTTCACCTTTATGGGGGCAATTTTTGAACTTTGGCTCATAAACGCTTGCTTTGACAAAACTGTAAGACACCAAAGTTATAGCTCTCGATTAGAGAATTCTGTGATGCTGATGCACCTGGCCAGAGTTGTAACCTAAAACTGTTGGTGACCCCAATGGTCAAAATCAAAAAGTCTCGAATTGGAGTCGATTTTATGAAAATTTAGGTAGGAAATCCTGAGAGCAGAGCAAATACAAATCTATGTGCATAACTACATTTCGTTACGCGTCTAATCAAAAAAAATTACGAAAATCCATCAGTCCGGTGAAGAGTTACGACAACCGGACGTAGAAATAAATAATTTTTCCAAGATAAACGCTCGCTTCAAAGCATCGAATCGACTTAGTTGACTTTGCAACGCAACCCACCTGCGAGACGGTATAATTTAAAAATACAAACAATTTCCTATCAGAATAATTACAATTCGAGACAAATATTTTCATGCATAGGTATATATAGCTAATATCTATCTAGAACACCCGCACAGACATTACAACAATCACTATTTACATAGCTCATCGGCCATGAATAAAAAGCGTTTTCTTAAAACCTGATCCCGCTGCCGAGTCTTTATTCGAATGACAGCGCCGAAGACAGGAAAAAGAAGACAACGCTCTTTAATTGAAAACAACCAGAGAGAACGTTTCACGAGAGATAATAGGAAGTTTCAGGCAAAAAAAACTGTTTTCCTAAAACCTGATCCCGCTGCCGAGTCTTTATTCGAATGACAGCGCCGAAGACAGGAAAAAGAAGACAACGCTCTTTAATTGAAAACAACCAGAGAGAACGTTTCACGAGAGATAATAGGAAGTTTCAGGCAAAAAAAACTGTTTTCCTAAAACCTGATCCCGCTGCCGAGTCTTTATTCGAATGACAGCGCCGAAGACAGGAATAAGAAGACAACGCTCTTTAATTGAAAACAACCAGAGAGAACGTTTCACGAGAGATAATAGGAAGTTTCAGGCAAAAAAAACTGTTTCCCTAAAACCTGATCCCGCTGCCGATTCTTTATTCAAATGACAGCGCCGGAGATAGGAAAAAGAAGACAACGGTCTTTAATTGAAAACAACCAGAGAGAACGTTTCACGAGAGATAATAAGAAGTTTCAGGCAAAAAAAACTGTTTTCCTAAAACCTGATCCCGCTGTCCATTCTTTATTCAAATGACAGCGCCAGAGACAGCAAAACGAGGACATCCATCCCTTCATTGAAAACAACCAGACAGAACCGGTGACGAGCGATTATGGGAATTTTCAAAAAATTTCAGGCAATCGTCTTTAGGCAATCAATTAGGTAAACCTATTCAGCCAACCCTTTTCAATTTAACGAACTTTAGAAAGATCTGCACTGGATTGCGCAATGGTTGTTAATGGACTGAAACGGAGTGCAAGAAAATTATTCTCACGGTTCTACTTTCTGAACAATTGTGTTAGAATTATTGAGACACGCCGTAGTGGTACTCTGAGCACTTTAACAATAAATACACTTCGCTACCAGGAATGTAGTTACAGCTTACGTTGAGATCGTGATTCAGTGTATACTAATTTACACAATATACATAGCGCGGTAGTTACATATGGTAGATAAGTTTGGAGCAATGTACAATACTCAGTATTGCTTAATTTGCAGTATAATCTTTATATTCGGAAGTGTTCTAAAGTCCCGGATTAAGTGCTTCTACCAATTATGAGACGGAACACATTCTATTTGAAAACATTTGTTTGAATAGATTCCTCAAACTGCTACAAACATCTACCTCATGTTATTTTGTTGACAGAAGGCAATGATGAACAAATTCTATAGCAAAGTCTTACGGCAAGTCTTTGTCCTACTTACATTTTGCAGGACTATTAATTTGGCGTTTTCTCCATTTACTTGAAGGGCCAGACTGTTCAAAAAAACAGGTCTTCATAGTTACTCAACATGATGAAAGATTTATGGTATGACATGATATTTGCATGGTATGAACTCGATACGGGTACCGCTAAGATCCCGCAATATGAAAAGTGTTACGTTTGAAATTATACATTATTTTTGAAAGTAGTTATTCATACGAAAAATTCCTTAGTTCCGGTTGTTAGAGAAATAAATAAAGGGTCGCGTATAAATTTGATCTGTGTGAAAATGGCCGTAACGATACCTATATAACGTAGTCCTGACGTACTATTGTCTTCTTGGAAAAAATCCTTAGTTTTTTGGTCGTTAGAAGAAGAAATAAAGGGTCACATAAATTTGATCTGTGCGTGAAAATAGCAGTAAGGTAGTCCTGCTGTATGTATTACTGTCTCCTTGAAACGGTCTCAGTAATCTAAATGGGCCAAATTCGAAATCTGTTGCTACCACTTTCGGTCAAACGCTGAGTATCATTTTGTAGGTTAGTGCAAACGTGGCTTTTAACACACGAATCGTTATCCGAAATTATCATATCAACAACATTAATAATAATATGAATCAAACAGATACACTACCTGCCAAAAATGACTTCGCTCGCTGGCTCGCGACTCTCTCATTCAAAACGCGACGGGCATTTCTTGAGAGTACTGTATATATTTCAAATGAAAAAAAGACAACTACAATTTCATTGAGTAATTGACCAGAAAACTCCCGCAAACAAAATAACACGACAGAAAATGGGAATCCAGCCATAGTAATGACCCCCTAATAACGTGGAAGTAAAATAAGGCTCCGAACGAAAACGTAGTCGAAATTCCTTCACAACAATTAAAGTAATAAATCATAATTGACCCATCAGTCTAGTGCAACTGACGGATACGCCCCAAGTCAATCCTATAGATCGGATCGATTGTTCAAATTGCCGAAAAATGCCCAATTTGAAAGTATAGATTCGTTTCGTATAACCCAGACAAGCCCAATGCGCGTCGGTTTAGTGGGATTGATAGTATAACAGATACATATACTACTGGATCGTTGCGTGATAGATTAATCCTGGCCACCGTGGATTAATCCTGGCCACCGTGTATGGGCCAACATTTTTGAATTTAGTTACGGATGTCTCCCCAACTTAGAACGGAGATGACCTAGAAGGATATGAAACCAACCCCGCTTCGAACCACATACGTATATGGAATTAGAACCAATTTATGATCTCTTGGCGCAAGTGAATACTTAAGCCGAGTTCCCCCATACGTACAAACTGACCGTAAGACCCTGTAGTCACCCTGGTTATAGACAATATATAGGTGCCACAAATCATGAATCGTGACGCACGTTATCCTCGCTAGGAATAATGATTTTCGTTATATTTCGGCCTGCACCGCCGACAGAATTGCGTTCAGAATGGGTATCGTTATTAACATTTCAGGAATGGATAATCGTCAAAATATCGCTACCGCATATATATATATCGATTGTCGTGCCATAAAGGCACCTATTGGTTTATGTAGCCTCTATATTATTACCGCTGTAGTAACCATATTGTTGTTGGCCATAAAGGCTTTATTGGAGTACTTGAATTATATATATATATATATATATAGGAACCAAAAGTAGCGGCTCGGTCCATAATCCCGGAACCGTTGAGAATTCGGGATTTAAGGACTCAACATTTTTAATAGAGAATTTTGCGGTCTTTCTAATGAGACCGGTCTAGTGTAATTCGATTAGGATCCACGGACTTATAGGAAAATAACTGCGTAAATAGTAAATAAATCGTTTTAATTAAATAACTTAACCAGCATTCGACACAGATATGAGTATAAGACATCGTTGTAATCCTCAGAGCCGGCTTTCTTTTGAGCCCGGACCGGTCCCGCTGGCCCGCGTTTAGGTACCCTTCCCCGTGAAAATCGTAGAAATTACGCCCCGACAGGCGTGTAACCCATCATTGGATTGCTCTCGTTGAATCCAACACAAATATATACCCTTCACCCCACAAAAAGGATTACCCGAACCCGCGGGAGCCATCTAAACACTCTAATCTCCTATAGAATTTGCGATGGGCTCGCCCGAGAGCCCACCTTCCCCTTTTCTCGTCCAAAAATGGACCTGTTACATATCAGAATACTCGGACGGACACGTTGAGTCCGAATCCGAGATCCGTTTGGCACTCCGGCCATCATCGAGGGAATGGGACTCTCTTTTCGCACTCCTTGCCTCGGTTGTTTACTTAAGCCGCGTCCCTTTTCTTAAAGCTATTTCTGAGTGCACATATAGTTTAAGATGGAATTTATTTAAACTAGTTGATATTAAATTTATATGCCGTTAAGTAAATAATAGATCTCAAATTAAAATTATATTAGCCTAGCTTGGTAGTCTACCTGTGTGTAGATTGCTGATGTTTCTTGGAAGTATAACGGTCCATCTAAGCTGGCATCTTCTTGAGTAAATAATTCACCATAAATGATGGCTTAATGTAGGTGGATGTAGTTAGTAAGCAACCATCTTTCCAAGTTTATATTAACTTTATTTGAAGTTAATATTAAGTCAATGTCAGTAGTTTCTAGAAACTCTTTATCAGTTCGATGTGAATCTAATATTAAAGTTGCCGCTTTATTTGTCAGGGCACACCAGTATTTCGCTCTTAAGCAAACAAGCTTGAACATTCAAGCTTGGTATGAATTTGATATTAAGCCGATACAAGCTAAATTTAGTTAACATAAAAGTTGGCGAACTTTACGCGTACATTTGGTTTGAAATTTCAAATTACAGAGTAGTAACGGCTGTATTTGTTCAAACACCAGTTTTATGGAAAGTTTAGTATTGATTTGTAGAAGTTTATACGGTTTAGTGTATAAGAGATTTACATTAAAAGGGCAGTAAATCTTATAAATTGGCCACTAAAATGGTCCGAAATTCATCAAAATTCTGACTGACAAGAAAGTTTGATTAAAGGATCAAACTTTGGGGTCAAATCGTCCCAAAAGTGCTGACCTAGCACTTTTACAACCCCATAAATCAAATTCAAAATTTCGAAAATGGCACTATTTTAGCAAAGCTGCACAAGCTCTCCAGCGTTCAGTTTGACTTCATGATGCAGAGTGCGGTTGGTTTGAAGACCGGCTCTGCAGTTCTTCAAGTTTTCCTGAGGTTTTACTTCACATTTTGATGATTTATGGCTTAATTCTTCTTGGTTTTGCGAATGGATGGACGAGCGATGGACGTTGAAGAACCGGACGTTGAAGCTAGAGTCTTGTGAGCGAGACGGCTCACTTTGAGTAAAAATTTTATATTCCTCAAGAATTACCGCAGGAAAGTGGCTAAAATTTTACTCGGATCTGCGTAAGGATCCGAACTATTGATTTAGTACTCAAAACCTTCGAATATAACGTCGGAATCGCAAGCCCGACGACCTTGAAGGGGCTTGCCCCCACCGAAAACATAAATTTGGAAATATTTTACGATTCCCTCTTGGTATTTTGTTGAAACTGGCCGCTTTTCGTAGTAATGCCTGTTAACGAATGCAGCTTTAAAACCTATCGATTTCATGTCGGAATCACAAATCCGACGGCCCGACAGGGGTTCACCCCCACCCAAAATTTCAAATGTTAATAACTCAAAATTCCTTCCAGGAATTTTGATGATTTTTGTCGTACAAATAGAGGCCGTTAGGCCTTCCATTTGAGCTATCGAGCACAGCAAAGCTAATAAATTTGTTACGGTTGTACCGACAATCGGGTCTACCACTTACTGACTCGTTTTGTCAAGTAGGAAAGGCTAGGAGCACTAATTCAATGTTAGTACCAAATAGAGCTCTTTCCGAGAGCCATTTTCAAGTAGAAATAGCATAAGCTTTAGTAATTTTAGCATAACGTTGATGACCGACGTGGCATCGCCCCTTATAGTTCTAGCATCGGACAAATTTGTAGGTATCTGCATACAAGTTAAACCCTTGCCCCCATGCCCTGAAATTGGCATGAAGTTTGCACAATGATAGTGTATAGCCACTCAATTGGCAACAAATAATCGGACTCAGAGAATTTATTGGTTGTGCCGTGACCTAGGGACTCGCCCTAGCTCGTTACTTGCCCACGTTATTGCCGTTACGTTGTAGCGATACTGGGCGATCCGATCTTTTTAGAACAATTTCTGCATTAAGGAATTGAGTTAAGATATGTAATTAGTTAAGAAAATCAATTAAACAGGTCAAGTTTGTCAGCCCGCTTGAACCAGTAGAAACTGGACATGCCCCAAAGCAGCTTATTGCTTCCGCAGTGGCCTACTTGATAGCTTTAGCGTAATGTTTTTGTCATTGATCAAAGATTGAGCAAGCAGTTAATTCTTAAACTTATGAAACCTGTCATAGGACGAACAAATAAAATTGTCAAACGTTTGTTGACCCTCATAGACACACATTGAGCCTTAAACCGTCAATTTAGTACAATCCTTTGGTCCAAACTGCATAATACAATCTGTATACAATGCTCTTGCACAAGCTATTAGACCTACATCTAGTTTTGGGCCTTTACCTATTTATTGAATTGCCGCCGAACACCGAGTTAACGCTTCAGTAGTGGACGCTAAGGGCCAAAGCAACGCCTTCTACCTTCTTGCGAGACTAATAAGAGTCCATTTGGAGCTCCCCAACAGGCTGAGCTAGGTTTATGAATTACCCGAATCTGACATTACCCAACCGTCTCGTATTAGGACGTGAAATACCCTAATTTGCACTTACGAGTTTATATTTTAGGGATTGTTTTCTTTACCGCTAGCGGTATCGCCGTACATTTTGGCAAGAATAAAGAGTATTGTTCCGCCGAGTTAGGCGTGAACAAAGGTTCTGAGTGAACCCCGATTCACACTTAAAATTGATGATTTATCGCTTTTCCCTAAATCCGGCTCCATCCAGCGTAGTCTAAAATTGTGTAAATTGGCAGTGAAAATATAATATCAAAATGCCTAGTGTTGGTAAAGTATGATTAATGTACACAACACAGTATAAAATTTAGTAATAAATTTTGTGTTACGAAAAGCTGAAAAGTTAACAAATTTTGGTCCCCAGCTCACTCTACCGGGACCCATAAGCCACTCGTCGGATAAGTTTACCCGGCCTATTTTAGCACTATTTTGGCTCATGTTTATGGACAGGAAAAGAAAGACCGTTTTTGTAGTTATTTAGGTCACAGATGAGTATAGATTTAAGACCGAATTTTATATTTTTGTTACCGTGTTTGAAGGATGGTTTCATCGGAAATTGGAACCAAAATTAACCAGTCGTACCTTTGTAATTTGAGGAAAATTTTATCTTCTACCCACGGTTACCGTCCATATGTATGTATGCGAGCAGGAAAAGTACTGTTGTACCGTTGTCTCACCGGAGAAAATTTAGGAGTCGTACCGTTGGTCACCTCACCAACTTACTTCTGTATCGATATGTACCATTACTCTGTTGTTATGATATTTTGTCGTATGCTAATTCAATCGATACTTTACTTCAGTTACAAATATTCACTTATCATGTACTATAGCCATGATTAAGATGAGCAAGATCACGCCCCGCGATCCCAATGTGTACGCTTCGTCCCGTTAGCCTCATTTGTGTCCCTATTTTTACCGCCTTTCGCTTACGTGAACCTATTGATTTGTCGGAGTACCCTCGAATAGTAATTATAGTACCGGGCGAGTAGATAGTTGAATGGCGCCTCTCGATACCAAACCGCTTTACGCTTCGCGTTACTCACCTGTGTTTGCTTTTGATCTCACCCACTTTTAATGAGTAAGGTAAGCGCAGCTAGTGAGAGTTCTATAAAAAGGGCGACGACTCCGCAACATACCCCGTTTGCTACCCTGCTCATTTTCCTGATAGCGTACCATACTAGCGACATTATACCTATCGTATTAGTCCGTACAATATGTTCGTGTCAGTAAGTGATTTTGTCTCATCAATAAATACTCAATCCAATCCAATGTGTCTATGTATCAACAAGGGGTATGAAATCCGTCACCCCTATCGACGACCCACGTTCAGGTTTGACACACGCATTGAAGAAGCAAACCTTATCGCGACTCGCCGATTCCAATTCAATTGTATTACTGTGTGAGCACGACTAGTGCGACTAGTAAAGAAAATTTACTCCAAAATTAAAACTTTCGCTGAACGCCCAGAATAGGAAACCACACGCGAATCCGACGTTAAACGTCTAGGGATTTGACGGGCCCTAGCGGGGCTCACTGGCTAAATTAAATAAATTGTACTAGGAAAATAGAAAAGAAAACTTTACTCCAAACACACTTCCCGGTTGAACGATGATAGGGAATAGCGGTTTGGTCTCTTTGGCCTGAGAACAAGTGACGGAACCAACCTCCCTATGGACATCAAAGGTAGTACCGCTTAGGCTAAGTGCGCAACCCGTCCGGCAGGATCAGAACACATCCTGTTAAGCGCTCCTGCGGCTTGCTAAGCTCCGTAGTTTCCTGGGACTGACCCGAATTAAGAAAGCTGAAACCATTAGGTTCGCCCTCGAGGTTACGATAGCCGTGGTCGTATGGGCATTACGTTTGTGGGAGTGCGTAATGCAGCAGCGTCATGTCGATCTGATACAATAGTCTTCAGCGGAAATGGAGGTTGCCTAAAATTTTTGTCAGCCTCCACTGTTTTCATCATAGTTTTCCTGACTTTCCCCTAAAATTTTTGTAATTGATAAAATTTTTCGCGCGTCTTGGTCCTGTCCGGAAGTGAGTATAGTATACGTCGGAGTTCTTTTGAGGCTGAGAATTGTTCTGCGAGAAAAACTGCTCTGGGACAAAAACTGTCCCTTCCAACCGGATAATATATAAGGGATCGAAAGGAAACTATCAGCTGTTGTACACGTGAGACACTGCAGTTTAATCCAACCTAACCACGCCGAGCGCAAGTATATTCTGAAAACAAATAGCTCGTTTCCCGGTATCTGCGTTTTCCGAAAAATGGCCAAGCGAAAATTTTTTTCAGCTATTTAATAATGAAATACTCCCACTCGAATGCGAGCGATGTTTCTCAGAAGCAAACCCCGTACCGATGCAGACTCAGCTAAGTCAATATCGAAGCGTTTTCACGAGTTCAAGCAAGTGGTTAACAACAAATTACCAGACTAGCCGTTTCATCCGTATGGTAAGTCGTTCACACACTCACACCTCTTTCAGCACTGACATAACAGGTGAAGCCGGTCCCAAATAAGATCGCTTGCAGTAATATTTTGTATAATATAATGCATTCACACCTGGGCTATCCCTTCGCTGAAAATTTTGCCAGGGGCGCCGACTTTGCCAGAATGAATTTTTTATGACGTGTATATTCTACATTATTCACCAAGACAAAGACAGTTAAAAATCGTGTCATAAACCCTGCCAAAACGCTTTTGATGGAAAAAAGCTATGTTCAAGCAAACTTTGACAAAATTTGCGAAATTTTTGGCTTCTGGATGGAATTTTACTTCAAATTTTGATGAAATCTTATGTACTTTGGGATGTTTCTACTAAATGGGAACAAAAAATTTCTAAAAGGTCGATGAACCGAAGGAGCCCGAAATTTTTTGACCCAGGGGGCACTCAGTTTTTGGTAGGGGCCATGAATTGGAGGCTCTCGGTTTTGCCAGGGGACACTTGAAAATAACCCCACCCCCAATTTGGAGAGCCCAGTCACACTATTGTAATAATCTCGGATCACAATCATACATAATGTTGGTGGTATGTATATCTATATACGGCACACAAACACGACTACTAAACTGCTGCATACGCGACAAAATACGGGGACTGCAAACTGGGTCACCAAAACAAACTACGCGCAGTATTAGTAGTAGTAGTACCGTCTGGTGTTGCTGACGTAGCTGTTGCCGCTGATGTTGCAGCTAAATCAAATCCCAAAAGCGTAACACAATGAAGTGAGTGAAATAGCTGCCGGTTAACGATATTTGTCGACGACGCAGACTGTCTTAGCGCACTGCTAGATGCTAGAGCATTCGCGCAGCTCAGGCAACCTGTTTCACACGTTAGTAATATTATCACAATCATCATTAAAAGCCCGATATTACCAACGGCCACTGCACCGAATGCGTAAAAACTCCTCTTGAAGCTCGCAAACACTGAGTCTCCAAATAGTCTACTCCTAATTGAGCTATACCGGTATTACGAACAGCCAATATTTAAATAAAGTGTTACACTGCTCTGAATGATTCTATCCTCCTCAATTGAAGATCACGCACACTGAGTCTCCAAAAATTCTACTCCTAATCGAGTAATGTCGCTCTTACGAACGGCAATATTTAAATAAGATGTTACACTGCACTGAATGCGACAAAGCTTCTCAGAAGCACGCACACACTGAGTCTCCAAATAGTCTACTCCTAATTGAGGTATACCGCTGTTACGAACAGCCAATATTTAAATAAAGTGTTACACTGCTCTGAATGATTCTAGCCTCCTCAATCGAAGATCACGCACACTGAGTCTCCAAAAAGTCTACTCCTAACCGAGGTATGCCACTGTTACGAACGGCAATATTTAAATAAGATGTTACACTGCACTGAATGCGTCAAAACTCCTCAATTGAAGCTCGTAAACACTGAGTCTCCAAATAGTCTATTCCTAATAGAGGTATACCGGTATTACGAACAGCCAATATTTAAATAAGGTGTTACACTGCACTGAATGCGTCAAAACTGCTCAATTGAAGCTCGTAAACACTGAGTCTCCAAATAGTCTATTCCTAATAGAGGTATACCGGTATTACGAACAGCCAATATTTAAATAAGGTATTACACTGCACTGAATGCGTCAAAACTGCTCAATTGAAGCTCGCAAACACTGAGTCTCCAAATAGTCTACTCCTAATTGAGGCATACCGCTGTTACGAAAAAACCAATATTTAAAAAAATGTTACACTGCTCTGAATGATTTAAGCCTCCTCAATTGAAAATCACACCCACTGAGTGTCCAAAAAGTCTACTCCTAATCGAGGTACGCCGCTGTTACGAACGGCCAATATTTACATAGATAGGTGTTACACTACACTAAATGTATCAAAACTCCTCAATTGAAGTTCACACACGCTGTCTTCAAAAAGACCGCTGCTAATTGAGTAATACCGCTAGTATTTTTTCCATACTACACAAAATCGTCTAAAAGACACGGACTTTTACTATATTGTGTAAATTCAAACTTTACATCTACATCTTAATAGATAACAATGTGTTTTCCACTCATATTAAGTAATGCTATAATATGTTTTAATTCATAAATTTTAATGCCACAAGTAAACATGTATATAATTCCTAAAAACTGGAACTAGTTACATTCATTACCAAAAACTATCAAGGGTGTAAACAGTTCACGCAGATACTGCGTGTTTAGCGTTTCATAAAAAAACTGGCTATTCTATATCTATATACTATTTACTACGATAGATTTGTCTCATAAGTATTATAGTTTACTTAATATTTAAAATATGGTATACGACCATCGTTTTAGACCATACAAAACTATTATAGCTATATTACATCGATGGTGTAGGCTAACAACTAGATAACTAGCCTAGAAACTTACAGTAAAAAATTTAAATCAGACATAAACAATAATTATTTATAACGTAAACATGACATCAAAACCCTGAGACCTACAACTGTGCTCACACAACATTATTTAGCCAACTTCTTACCTTGTGATTTGACCCGATCAGACAGTTTCGATTTACTCGGCTGTTTGCTAATCGTTGCAACCGAACCGCCATCATGCCCTGCGGTACTCGACGCTGACGTAGTCGAAGCATGATCCGTTGTGGACGTGTTAGTCGACGTTGTTGCAGCAGCTGCAGTGTTCTAAAAATAAGAATGATTGTTATATAAGTCATAAAGAAACACAACATAACGACACAAGCCGCCGCAATGTTTGTTTGTCCACACTTTGCCACTTTAACATAATATATATACCAACTCGTGCACTGAGGATAAAAAGTAGAAAAGAAGCGAGTAGTTACAGTCAAGCAGTTACGTCAACAATGAATAAAATTGTGGAAGCAATCCCACCAGCAAAACGATACGTTTAGGAGGGTGGCCATCTTCAGCCAGGTCTGTCACGAGTAGTGACTAGCAACATGGCTCAGCCCTTTCTACTGACGACAAAAAATCTTAATCCTTAGGAGTAATCATTTGGCTGGCGGGGGTCATTCTTCTTCTTCAGGACGCTATTCCCGCTTCGATGCAGGGTCGGCCATTTGGGTCTTCTTTTTCCAGTTTGAGCGGTTCTAGGCGTCGTTCGGGTGGGCTTTGGGTATCTTCATGTCAGCGTGAAGCGTGTCGGACCAGCGTTGTTTCGGGCGACCCTTCGGGCGTTTGCCGGTAATCTCGAGATGGAGACCGGTCTTAGCGAGCGAGTTGTCGTCGGCGCGCAGGACATGTCCGTACCAGCCGAGTCGCTGCTCGCGCATCTTGTCGACGATTGGTGCAACGCCGTAGCGGCCGCGGATGTCGTCGTTGCGGACGTGGTCGAAGCGAGTGACGCCGCAGGTCCATCGCAGCATCTAGGATTCCATGACGGCGAGGCGGCGTTCTGTGTCCTTGGTTGTGGGCCAGCAATAGGAGCCGTAGAGGGCGACGGGGCGAACAACGGAACGCTAAATTTTGGACTTGAGTTTGTCCTTGATCTTCTTGTCACAGAGGACGCCGGTAGTCGACGGCCACTGCATCCAGGCAGCGTTGACTCGTGAGTTGACTTCGTGTCGCAGGTCGCCGTCGGCCGAGAGGGTGGAGCTGGGGTACTTGAAGCGTTCGTGGAGCGGGGGGTCATTAGGGGGACAAATTTTTTAACTGGTTGAATGAACGATCAAGTTTTTGCCAATTTCCCCCGATTTTTGCCGATTCTCTCTACAAGTTTTGCCAATTTTCCCCAATGTTTGTTTATTTTACACCGATTTTTGCTTATTTTTTTCCGGTACGGGAGCGAAGGGAGGTGCGGAATCTCATGGATATCAGGCTACGTCCCATGGAGATAGTTTCGAAATTATCTGGGCCTTAAATTTTTTCTTATTTTTCCCAACCCCACAATTTTTGCCAGTTTCGCCAAAAGTAAAAACTAAATGTCAAGTATGATCTCTTCGCCAAAAACTAAGAATTAAAATGTTAAGGATGATTTCTCCATACCTGGTAGTAATCGGAATTCCAGTTCCGGTTCCGGCGAAAATTGTGTTCCAGTTGCGGTTCCGGCAAGAGACAAAAACGGAATCCCGGTTTAAAAATTTTGTTTGAAATTTTTTCCATTTTTGTTTCATCTGTGGTCCAAACATATAACATAAGCGTAAATTGCCGTGTGAAACGGAAGTTAAACAAATAATTTCAGTAGGAATTTTTCATCTTAACCCTGCAGGATTTTGGTAACAAAACAAAGCCATGATTTAGCAAAAAGTTGCACGATTCAGTCAAATTTCGACTAAATTCGAGATTACTAACAAGGATTATAGAATAATAATTATTAATATTATGTACCTCACAAGCAGCACTAGCATCGTTTTCTGCGGAGATGTTCTTTTGAAGCGACTTGGTAGGCCGGTTGTTAATCGACTAAATTTGAGACTACTAAGAAGAAATTATAAAATAATCATACCTCACAAGCAGCACTAGCATCATTTTCTGTGGAGATGTTCTTTTCGACAGATTTCGCAGGATGCTGGTTGCTAACAAGAGATTTGCTACTCAGGCGACCGATGTCGAAAGAAGCTAAAAAATATTTGTTTTCAAAGTCCGACTCATATTTTCTGTCAGCATAACACCGGTAGGAACTGGATGGAAATGGCAAAAAAATTCAACGCGGTGTAAACCCTATGCACCAGAGCACCAGATTCAAATGCAATTGCAAATTTTCTGTATTATATGACGGCATTTTGCTAAGATGAGAGGACAAATTTCAACAATAATTTCCAAATAACTTTACACACAGGCAAATACACAGAGACCGCCTGTGTTTCGTTAGGATAGGTTACGGTAAAAATGAATCTTAGGCAATGATTTTCGTAGTATGCTTTTAACTGCCAACACGGGAAGCAATTTGTTTATGATATATTACTATTGACTGCAAAGGCTACACAGGCTACTAGGTTTTTTTGGGTCCACAAGTATGTATGTTCCCAAACTCAAAATTTTCGAAGCACACCAAGTTATTTTCCAACCAGACCCAAGCTAATTTTTGCTTAATTTTGTTGCTTTGTTCACAACTTTTGTTGCTTTGTTCATATTTTTCCGAGCGCCTTCGGTGTGCTGGGGTTTCGCTCCTGATGTACATGATATAAGTTTATAAGTAAACGACCGTTTATTATCGTTATAATTTATGTATTCATACACCCATGTTTCCTGCTCCAGAACAAGAAATGTCTAATCTGACCCAGTGTCCATTTTGATAAAGTCATGTGTAAAAGTATTGATATTACCCAGCGAATACCAACCTTCAAAAACACCTTTATCTGGCAAAGTTCACCGGTAAACTGCCCTTTTCTGAATTTTAATCACACATTCAATAAAAAATTTTTGTGTTTCATATTTTGAAATCTCAGTTAATACATTGTTTGACGTATCAACAACATTCACTTTTTCGCATAGAGCCACACGTGTTGACCACCGTACGTTTAGACACGATGCAGTAATTGAGTTTGTCGTGTACGGAGCATTTGCACACTCGTTGTTTATCGCTCGTTTGTGTTTTACATTCCTTATGAAATAGAGCAACATCTCATCAATAGAGTAGTGGCTAAGGTATCATTGCACAAGGTTCTCACCAAAACGATCTACAGTTAAAATCAGAATTAAGTGCTCAAAAATTGAACGAATCTTTTCGTTCGATTTCGATCGATTAAACGAAAGTCGATTAATTTTCGAATAAGATAAAAAAATAAATTAATGCAAAATGTTAGTCTGCGTTTAAATTAACGAATTTCGTTTAAACGAACATCGATCGATTGCGATTTCGTCTGCGTTCGATTTTATAAGCAGTTAATTCTGATTGTAACTGTATGTAGCTTCAGTACGCCGCCGGCGCAGAAAGTTTGCTCAACATTATACAGATCACATAGCAGGAAACGATTAAAATTAATACTACGCCTTAATGGAATAAAGTCAAGTCTACGGCTCAATTAACCCTTTCCCGCATACAGTTACACGTGTGTGACAGCGTACATTACTGTGACGCAGTCCATTTGCTACAAGAAACAGGATCGCTTACATCGCCTCAAGCTTATTGAACTCTGGACCTCACTTGAGAATAATTTATCCCAGGCGTAATATCATGCTCTAACCGATAAGCTATATTGTTATGTGCTTCACTCTCCACACGAAGCAATTTAGAAGTTAAAACACCAAAGATTTGGTACGTACAGTTTTGTATGGGCAGCGTTGATGCTTTCCTGGAGAGAATTCGGATGTTAAGACCATTAGAAGATTTTTGGCCATATATCGTGCGCCGTTTCAAACGCTATACTAAATTGGGTAAGAGGAGCATCGGAATCGCTATGGGGTGGCGGCAGTGTATTTTTAGCCAATTCTTTATCCATGGCTAAAAAATTGTGTACTGGCTAAAAAATATTTAGGCCCTTTAGCCAAATTGGCTAAAATTTATTTTGCGCTACGAGTCGTCTTTTTATCAAAACCTAAAAAATTGATAATCAAAGTTGTTAGCATCCACCAATTACTTTTCAAAAATTTCCATGATACAAATAAAACATGAATTATCTTACTCGTATGCTAGCGTAATACTAAGTATACTGAGTTCCTGTTTAATGAACATGAAAAAATGAAAATGAACCACTGATTATACATTTATATAGTGTATATACCTTTTCTGTCACTTGGCACTAACAACCGTGCGAATTTTTTCATTGCAAATTACCCTGATATGCCACGCGCGAGTTCTGGGAATTTGGCTAAAAATGTTGGTGGTTTTAGCCAATTGGCTATGCATAAAAAACAAAAAAACCCTGGATGGCGCCATTGTCTAGATATGACTTTATGACTTTCGATGTTATTATTTCCACATATTTTTACGATGTCATTAATAATATTACCTAAAACTCGAGTGCTTCATACGAAATATTTTTATTACAAATCTTGTCATTTCAATAACAGCCAAAAATTTGGAAGGTAAGAACTTTTACTTATACTCGGAGAAAGCAACATTAACCATTTTCGAGCACAGGTGGGGGACCGGGCACCGAAACCAAGTAACCAAACATCGAATTACCACTCAGACTCGGGCACTCCCGTGACTCACTCGGGCACTAAACGAGAGTCACTCGAGCACCAGACAGTTGCACTCCGGCACTAACGAGACTCATTCGAGATCGCAGAGTCCCACTAGGATACCAACGCGACTCACTTGAGTACCGGAGACTGAATTGCACTCGGACACTATGTATATTTTATAGTGTGAGTGTTTGCATTATTTGCTGTTTATGTATTTTATTTGTTTAATTATTATAAACGCATTTTGCTACACATAAATAATTATAACCGAAAAAGGCAATAATTAAAACCGACATGTCCTCATGCAGGTGTGACGGGGGCTGTCCTGTTGCGATCGCTAAAAGACTGGGATCTCTAAAATGGGGGAGGGGGCTGGCATTTTCAACTTCCCCTGTTAAAAAACGAGTGCCATCGGTTCGCGCAACCTGGCAAAAGTTTGGGCTCCCCGGTTCATCGCCTCCTGACATATTTTTTTGTTTCCACTCGGTAAAAAGGCAAAAATACCACCAAAGTACATAAAATTCGATCACAATTATTGTTAGTAAAATTCGGTCCTGAAGCCAAAAATTTTGCATTTTATCATAATTTATTTCAAAATCGCTTTTTATCTCCATTTTGGTAGTGTTTCTGGCACGAATTTTTACACCCACCGGTTCAAAACCGGGGGCGCTTTATTCACCTTTCAAAATTTTCAGCGAATGGAGAGCAACGACTAGTGGCAAAACACCAAGAGTACACAAAGAAAGTTGCTTCTTTAATAAAATTCGAAATTACACACGACTACCATAGTGTCCGGCTGCAACTCATTAGTGACCTATTCAAAGCATTCTCCGGTGATACCGTTGAGTGCCCGACTGCAATGACTATGGTGCCCGAGTGGGAAAATACCTTTAGAATTATGCATTCACAATTTTACTGACGTCCCTCTTATATACAAGTAGTAAGTTAAAAGAATTTAATGATTGAGGAGAAAAGCGTATAAGTGGCACCGAATTTTTGCTAGGTACAGTCACGGTCAGAAATAAACGCAAATTTTTCGCGAATACCTCGCTAAAATTCGTGAATAATTCGCGAATAACAATTGAACAGCGGGTAGTTTTTCCGAACTGTACACGTGTCGGAAACTCAACATAGTTACAGAGATGTTTTGCATAATGTGTTTCCGAATGCCACATTAAAGATTTGATTGTTACTTTTATGGATTTTGACTGTGGGCGTGTGCGTTGTATTTCATGCGGTTTGGTTGATGGCTTTTGAACGGACTTTGTTCTGTTATGAAAGACAGATACGTAGTTTTCTAAATACAGACGTTAAACTTCTTATTTCAGTCGTTTTCGTTGTTATTGTTGAATAAACCGGAATTATAAGTCTAATACAGTTCGCTTAGATCATGTATTTTCGTGTGCAAACCACATAATAGTTTCACAAAGGGGGATACTATACAGATCCGTTCGTAAGTAACTGGATATAGTCATATTGAAACCAATTACATCCAGTTTTACTTTCCGTTTTTTTGTCAACACGAAAGATTCGCGACATATTTGCTTTTCTTTCTGAGCGTGAGTGTGAAAAGAACTGGGAGAACCAAGAAGTCAAAATTCAGGTTTTTACAACACAACGCGCTAAAAATAGTTAATAAATCGCTTTATAAAAGACGTAAACTAATACTGACAGCAGGACATATTCTTCAACTACTAATTTTTATGCAATACTCACGCATTGATCACTACGCTCAGGAACATCGCGACGTAAACGTTCCAATGTATATATACTACAAAAACTTACTGTAAATATCAGAAATAGTCATTGAAAAGACACATATCTGGTGGACAATGTCAATAACAACAAATCCTTGTTCGGTTCCGAAGCTCAATCTGAAATGAGTTAATACATTACATTATTAGCGAAAATCCACCAACAAACTTGAAACCGACGGCTAGAGTAAAATAGTACTACTATGTATAATAATTTTATAGCGGAGCAGCGAAAGGAAACGAACACCCAAGGGCGTAGCAGTGGTTGGGGTCGCGGGGGTCGCGACCTTCCTCCCTTTTGGTTCAACCCCAAACAAAATTTTTTTGGCTGATTCCGGCTGAAAATCATGTCGGACTTTGTCCTAAAACTATGTAGCTTTCAAACGTATTTTTGACCAAATTTCATAAGTTTTCGAGTTTTTCTGGCCCTAGTTTTCGAAGAGTTTAACTTAACATATATGCTTAACACGAGCTTTTTTAACGGTACATGCTTGCGGGACAGTATATCGCATTGATAATTGATCGGCCCATGGGGCCGAAAACGCAAGGTTAGCTCGTAGAAATGTGCATAACTGAATGACATGCCTTCCTTGTCCCCATTTACACATTTCTGAGCGCGGCCATCCTTTAAGGCACCCACTGTGGGCCTTGACACCCCTCCACTTTCAAAATTTCTGGTTCGCCCTTGCGAACACCGACTGCATGCTGTGAACATCGCGACGCTTGCATTTCGCTATAAGACAAATGTGGGTAGTGGAAGACTTATTACGCTACTGACAAGTCCCCAAAAATTGTATTAATGATTGACGAAGTCATAGTTAAAAAATAAACTTTTGATGCTTATGCGAATACTTCAGATTTGCACATTTCAATACAAGTTTTTCTTTCTCCAGCGACTAAAATAAAGTGAGAGTATCTGTACTTTCAAAAACACTAGTGTTTGGAATCAATTTTTCACGAATACGGTTTCCAAGTCCACGCGAACGACTACAAGCAAAAGCTAGTACCATTGTTTTAGCAACCCCTAAAACCTATGTACACTAGTATATATCTGGCAAGCAAGGGTGAAACGGGGCAAGAGTGGTTTCATATGTCATTACCTACAGTTACAATCAGGATTAAGTGCTCAAAAATATGAACGAATCTTTTCGTTCGATTTCGATCGTTTAAACGAAAATCGATGGGTTAAACGAAATTCGATTGATTTAACGAGTTTCGATTGCGTCAAAATAAAAATTTAATAAAACATGTTAGTTCGCATTTAACGAATTTCGATTGTGTTGAAATAAAAAATATTTTTATAAAAAATGTTAATTTGCGTTTAATTTAACGAATTTCGTTTAAAATAAGATCGATCGATTGCGGTTTCGTTCGATTTCGCCTGCGTTCGATTTTATAAGCACTTAATTCTGAGTGCAACTGTACAACAGGCTTAGTGTTTCATAACCATACCACCCTAAAACATCTGGAGCTCCTGAAGTCTTTATAATAATGTTGGTGTGATAGAAGTTATGGAACACAACCTAAATTATGCATGACAGAAAAGCTACAATAGCTCCACCGAGAAGCTGAAAACAACTAATAGCCATATAAGTCAGAATAGACGAAATTCTTTCAGTAAATCAGGTCCACCGACGGTAGGGCTTAAACCGTTTTACACTCTATACAAATATGGTACAGTCATTTTGGATTCTAGCTGACCATAATATAATAGTATTCAACGTAGCGAAAAACCGTTCAGTTGCGTTGAAAGCAATATATAAGCAAAAAAACTAAATACTAAACATATTATTCAGGATCGGGTTCGTCGACCCTGAGAGACGGTGAAAAAGGCATGAAATACGCAGTGGACTCTAGATAAACATACAATCGTATTCAGCGTTCACAAAAACTATAAACAAACCATTTTTGATGACCTACAAGCAATATATGACCAAACAAATGAAGACAGACTACATTTTGAAAACCGTGTTCATCGACACTAAACCCACTGACAACATCTGAAATATTTCTATGAGCTGATTGTGGCATCCGTTTTTTCCATGCGAAGTCTGCTTTACGAGAGATATGGGGTGCGAATCACTGGTAAATGTATGGCCGAATTAGACAAAACAACCTTTAAAAACCTGATGTTTGCCATTTTCACCCGAAAGATAGAGTCGGGGATATTGGCGCTCAACTAAAGGGCACTTCGTAATCACTTTTGCAATCCAACAAAAAATCAAACCATGCGAAAATGAGGTGAGCGACACAGACAAAAATACATTTTCACGATCTTTTCGCTAGCGCTCACAGTGGAAACTCCGCTCGCTCCGTTCCAATAAGTTTCATAATAGGTAAAAAAACAGCTTAATGACAACGATATATATCTGGGCTCTCCAAATTGGGGGCCTGACATTTTTCGGTTCCCCCTGGTTCAGAACAGGTGCGCCCGGATCATGCCCGCTGGCAAAATTTCGGGCTCCCCCTGCTCACCGCCTCTTGGAAAATTTTGTTTCCAATCGGTCCAAAGTACATATATAAAATTTGATCGAAATTTGTACTAAAACTACGTTCCGAAGCCAAATATTTAGCAAATTTTGTCTAAATTTGCTTCAAAATCGCTTTTTCTATCCAGCAAACACGTATTAACAGTATTTATGACACGATTTTTAGCCAGTTTTCTCTTGGCAAAATGTCTCATGGCAAAATTCGCGCGCCCCCCCGCCCGGTTCGGGACCAGGAGGCGCGCCTAGTTCATTCCCCCCCCCCCCCGGCAAAATGTCATATACTGGGTTTTCAGCGAATGGAAAACCCAGTATATGACAAATGTAATGAAAAATTTTGCAATAATTTGCTCATAAGCAAACTAATTTTTCACTTACAAAAGAATCACAGATCGTTCGCTACCTTCTAGAAAAAAACGTATGCTCACCTACAAAATCATTACAAATCGCTCGCTACCAAGTACAAAGAACGTAATGTAACCCTTACATAAATAATTCTGAATCACAGTCACTTTCAGTGCATTTTTGCTCAAACAAGGATGTTTTGCCAATCAGTGCAATGGACGAAAAAGTATCTCCTGATTAGAGAGGCGTTATACGTCAAAAGTCGAGCAATGTTGTTATGGACACAGATGAGTGTGTCAAATTGGGCGTCATTTTTTCAACATAATGTAACATTATTGAATAAATTTATACTCATGGCTAAGCCGCCTCCAAAACATCAATCTAATAAATAATGGTTTCTGTTGCAAAACTTTATTATTAACATTAATATAATCCGTTAGGTGATGATTAACCAAACACAGAATGTGAACTAACTAGTAACACGTAAACGTGGGTGACGGAGGCATGGTGGTTAACAACGGCGTGAATAGTGCATACAGCTTGTGGAATTTCTAACATTTTTGGTAACAATAATAAGAGGAAGACATGAAAACGTCTAGTTATTTATACAGTAGAATGATAATACATCTATCAAGTTGTACCCATCAATGAAATTTAGTCCAAATCGGCCGAGTCATTCAAAAGTTATAACACACTTAATAATTTTTCACTCATTTTTAAGAGACTTTGCTTAATTTTAAGAGAATTTATAAAGGTAAGTAGATCACTCGTATACAGTCTTTTAGAAAACGTGAAGGTACATGTTATGTCAAAAAATGATCGAGATAGCACGAACGGTTGTCGAGATATGATGAACTTAGGTTTCCCTAAGTCAATTTTAAGAGAATTTGCTTAATTTTTAAGGAAAGAGTTGAAATACGTCAATCAGCTATATACAGCTGTTTAGAAAACGTGAAAATACATTTTATGTAAAAAAATCGCCGAAATAGCACGAACGGTTGTCGAGATGCGGTGAAAAAGCTGAAAAAATGGCAAAAATCCCTAAGTTTGAGCAACATTTGCTTAATTTTGAGTACAAAGCAATTTTCGTAGAAAAAAGTGCTCAATGAAAGGGCACTCCGCAAGAGAATATGCAACACGAAGAAAAAAAATTTCTAAAATCGGCCCAGGCGTTCAACCTGCAGACCTGTCTGTGACAAACAAAAAAAAAGTCACAGAGAAAATTGAAATTTTGCGTCTAGTATATTGATATATATAAAGTTAAATGTACGCCTCCGGCTGCGACTCGCCACCTTCGGTGGCTCGTCTTGCCTCCGTCAACAAAATAAAACCAGTTAAACACTCATTCTTACAAGCCGTATGTGCTGTTCAGCATAAGCGAACTGACAGCATCGGGCATGTCTTTGTTCAACCATGGCAAGAAGCAAGCAAGCTCAGCTTGATAACCGGCAAGCTTTTTGTGAGACCCGCTTTTGGCTTTCACCGGATACAAATGATGGCTCTAAAACAGGACAAAAGATTCACAATATTAAACTCGGCTGAGGCTCAGGTTAAAAAAATGGAACAAACCCACAAGACAAAAAATATCAACAAATTGACACTGCAAATACAGTCATAGACAAAACCGTGACATCCACAAACTAAAGCGTTTAATAAAATAATATTTACCTTTTTTACGCACAATTTGTGCGTTTGTGCAAAAAAGTACATACAATACGCGCACAGAAATAACCGTTGCCTTTCGAGCAAGCGAACAGTGGTATAAAACGTTTCGAACAGCGAACGAGTATCGAGCTAATATCGAGTGAGCATTGTTATAAAACGTTTCGAGCAGCGAGTGCGCAGTGTCATGCATCGTTTCAAGCAGCAAGCGAAGATCGAGCGCACATCGAACAAGCAGCGAGCGAACATCGAGCAAGCAGCAAGCGCACATAAAGCGAACATCGAGCGAGCAGCGAGCGAGCAGCGAGCGAACATCGAGCGAACATCGAGCTCGCAACGACCGAGCAGCGAGCGAATATCGAGCGAACATGGAGCGAGCAACGAGCGAACATCGAGCGAGCAACGAGCGAACATCGAGCGAGCAACGAGCGATCATCGAGCGAGCAATGAGCGAACATCGAGCGAGCAACGAGCGAACATCGAGCGAGCAACGAGCGAACATCGAGCGAGCAACGAGCGAACATCGAGCGAGCAACGAGCGAACATCGAGCGAGCATCGAGCGAACAACGAGCAAACATCGAGCGAACATCGAGCGAGCAACGAGCAAACATCGAGCGAACATCCAGGGAGCGAACATCCTGGGAGCGAACATCCAGGGAGCGAACATCCTGGGAGCGAACATCCAGGGAGCGAACATCTAGGGCGCGAACATCGAGCGAGCAACGACCGATCAGCGAGCGAACATCGAGCGCGCAACGAGCGAACATCGAGCGCGCAACGAGCGAACATCGAGCGCGCAACGAGCGAACATCGAGCGCGCAACGAGCGAACATCGAGCGCGCAACGAGCGAACATCGAGCGCGCAACGAGCGAACATCGAGCGCGCAACGAGCGAACATCGAGCGAACATCGAGCGAGCAACGAGCGAACATCGAGCGAGCAACGAGCGAACATCCAGGGAGCGAACATCGAGCGAACATCCAGGGAGCGAACATCTAGGGAGCGAACATCGAGCGAGAATCGAGCGCGCAACGAGCGAACATCGAGCGCACAACGAGCGAACATCGAGCGCACAACGAGCGAACATCGAGCGCACAACGAGCGAACATCGAGCGCACAACGAGCGAACATCGAGCGCACAACGAGCGAACATCGAGCGCGCAACGAGCGAACATCGAGCGCGCAACGAGCGAACATCGAGCGCGCAACGAGCGAACATCGAGCGCGCAACGACCCAACATCGAGCGCGCAGCGAGCGAACATCGAGCGCGCAGCGAGCGAACATCGAGCGCGCAGCGAGCGAACATCGAGCGCGCAGCGAGCGAACATTGAGCGCGCAGCGAGCGAACATCGAGCGCGCAGCGAGCGAACATTGAGCGCGCAGCGAGCGAACATCGAGCGCGCAGCGAGCGAACATCGAGCGCGCAGCGAGCGAACATCGAGCGCGCAGCGAGCGAACATCGAGCGCGCAGCGAGCGAACATCGAGCGCGCAGCGAGCGAACATCGAGCGCGCAGCGAGCGAACATCGAGCGCGCAGCGAGCGAACATCGAGCGCGCAGCGAGCGAACATCAAGCGCGCAGCGAGCGAACATCGAGCGCGCAGCGAGCGAACATCAAGCGCGCAGCGAGCGAACATCGAGCGCACATTGAGCAAGCAGCGATCGAATATTGAGCGAGTAGCGAGCGAACATTGAGCGAGTAGCGAGCGAACATTGAGCGAGTAGCGAGCGAACATCGAGCGAGCGAACATTGAGCGAGGAGCGAGCGAACATCGAGAGCGCAACGAGCAAGCAGCGAGCGAACATCGAGCGAGCAGCGAACATCGAGCGAGGAGCGAACGAACATTGAGCGAGGAGCGAACGAACATTGAGCGAGGAGCGAACGAACATTGAGCGAGGAGCGAACGAACATTGAGCGAGGAGCGAACGAACATTGAGCGAGGAGCGAGCGAACATTGAGCGAGGAGCGAGCGAACATTGAAGCAACGGTGACTTGTCGTCACGAGTACTGTATTTGAGCGCATGTGCCCTCGACTACGAGGGCCTGTGCTGCAGTTAATTTTGTCCACGACTGTACTTTTCCACGATATTAATCTTAAAACCAGCGAAAACACTTAAGATAACTACGTTTATATACAACGTTATAACCTTGTAAAAACTCAAGCTTAGCTTACTCGATACTTAGCATCAACAATGCTATCATTGCTTCCGATGGATGTTTGTCGTTGTAGTGGGCATTGTTTCGAAGAACTAGTCCCGGCACCGGCTGCAGAATCAAACGACGAAGCACCGCTTGCCGCACCGCCACAGCTTGCGACATTTTTAGTACTGCTGGCGCTTCCCACAACACTCCCTTCTTCGCAAAAGCACGACTCAATTGGACAATAGACGCTCTAAAGATATTAAAGTATAAGATAAACCAAAGTAATATTTTTACTCATTATCTCGATACTAGATCGTGCGCTGAGACCGTAGGGTTTGTAGCATTAATTTAATTTTGCTTATATAAATTACTTTAACCCATTAACGCTCACTGTCCATAAACAGGTAACGTTCACACAGTGAACTGTTGTGTTAACCGAGTTGTCGCATAATGTCTGCACGTTCGTTGTTATTCACTGACTTTGCGAGATTCCTAAAGGAACCCTGCAACAATTCCTAAATAGCTCAGTGGCTTGCTTGCGTCACGTTCACCCGTTCAACTCTAGATTCGATCCCTGGCTCCGGTGTCGATTGATATTCCTCCGCGAGGTCTTTCCCCTATAAGGCATATTACTCTCCCCGTGTGAACATGTGCCAAATCCGATCATGGTTTAACATGTTGTAACACTAAAAACTGTTGTAGTTTATTTATACACCTCCAGCCCGAAAATTATCATTACGAAAAAAAGTCGTAAATTTTGCTCCACGCCCAGTAGAGTTATTAGACAGGTGAGACTTATTTAAAAACACTCCATTACAGCCATATATGGCAAAATATTTTAGGATTTTTATGGTTATTCTTGGCGTCGAAAATTGTCTACTGAATGTTAGATACCATTCGAATCGCATTATGAAGCTGACTAGGACTGTGCCAAAATTTGTAGGATTCATGAGTTAACGGCGTGACCTAAGGCTTAGATATTCACTAACACGGGCAAACTCCTTATTAGGTTAGTTTTGATGCAATTCGACATAACTCGTTTATGCGGTTCCAATGGTATATAAAACTATGCATATACTACGATCAGTTGCGACTCGGTGCTATACCCGAAAAGACGCAACAAATTTTGCTTAGATTTGACACTGATATTTTAAGCTCCCAGGTTTCTTTCCTTGTATAAGCGTTTATCAGTGACATTACAGTACTGGCCAGAAATGACCGTCGCATTTCGTGTGAGTCTCGAGCGAGCCGCGAGCGAGTGGCAAGCTCGAGATTTCGAAACAATTTTAATTAATGGATCATTTCACGAAACCATGTCATTTTAGTCGGCACTTTTTGGCCCATACCACCAGTCTTTTCGAAGGAAATTTAATGTCGCTGTGAGGTGTAGTAATAGCATGTCCGACGATCATAATGCGGCATGGTGGACCTCTGTACCCCAAACATAGGAGGAGCCAGAGGCCCTCAACCCGAGTTGGCCAAATGAAGCCAAAAACACATGTCCCAATATAAACGTTCGTCGTATCGGTGATACATATGTGTGTTTTTCACTTCACTGTGATCCATTGGTATTTGCTAATTTTTCCGGAAAAACTTGGGAGTAAGCATCGACACTGAAGCTGACGTCAAGCTTCCGAAAATTTTTTTCGTGACATGCAGACCCCCCGACCAAGGTCAAATCTGGCAGCTTTCAGACGCTGGTAAATAACGTCAAAGTGCACTAGCGCCAAAAATGCTATATAACGGTAATCGTAATCAGTACAGGTGTCACTGAAAAAAGAATATCAGCGTGTGTCCATGTGTTATTTCATTATGAGGTCGAAGGTCATAAAATGCCAAAAATGGGGTATGCAAAATGTAGCCCCCCCCCCGACCTGACCAAACTTAAATTTAAAAAAGCCAAATTTAGCATACAGTCTTACAATAGGCCGGATATAAACATAGTAAAGCCCCACTAGAATCGACCCATCTATTAAAAATTTTTAATGAAAATGTAGCCCCCCCCGACCACATGTATAATAAAAGTAATCGAAGGTCGCAAGAATCATATTAGTGTATAAGTTCATCATCACTGCACTATGATATGGGGCCGTGCTGTTAACTGGGCAGCTAGGGAACCCTTCTGCCTGCCCGCACATCTATTACACGCATTGTCCCCGGTATAAGCACTTAAATGTAAGCTAGTCATGGATCAATTGTATTTGTTTTACACCAGCTTTCATCTAGAATGTATAGAAGTAGCTAAAGTTTGGCGCGTTGCATGTTGTAGGAAGCTCTAGCCCCCCCCCCGACCTGAGGTGTACCCCCCCCGACTCAACACCTACCGGGGTGCCAATTTTTACAAGGCCTAAGGATCTGCCTGAAATTTTTTCTCGGATGTCCTCCGCTCATGGTTGGTTTGTGAGCATAATATGGTATCTGTAGGTGCTGTCTCCGTTGCGCTAGAAAAACTTCTGCGACAGGCTTGTTCTAAATTGGTCGATTTTTTACCCCAACAATGCCCTAACAGCATCAATAGGTCGCAAGTGCTCCAAATGGCTTGACGAGGACCATTTTGGTCCGACTAGCATAAAAAACAGACTATGGTTCGCGTGTCACTCCGTCAACCTACAGAATAATGACTTAATTCGGATTAAAATTTGACCCACAGGGAGGCCCTTTCCAACCCCTGTAGCAGGTAGCTCGTTTTGCATAGAGACATCGATATTCGAAAAATTCAGGGTTTTAACATCGTAAGGGGACTAGACACTGTACATTGGAAAACGTTTCATTTTGGCTTCAAAAAGTGGTGTTTCAAAAGTACATGGTTTTGTGAAATGACCCTAATAGTAAATAGTGTTTTTAGAAAAAATTTATTTCGAGCGAGTCGCGAGCGAGTGTCAAGCGAGTCGCGATCGAGCGACAGTCATTTTTGGCTGGTACTGTGATTCCAAATGTAAGCCAACTAAGGTCATAATCTACAGTGAAAATTTAGGCTAAATCGGTTTATGCGACAGTAAACTTAACCCACGCCTATCAACAATATTATTTTGCTATTTCGGTTAAAATTCTGTTACCGAACGTTTTCTGATAAACCCTAATCCGGCGCAAAACTGTTCGCGAACACACAGCTCTGCGATAGTAATCCGGTTTATTTGTGTGGAAAATTCAATGAAAATTACCGATTTTTTGCGAACGAAAATCTATCGGATTTGGATTCGCTGGCTTTGTTCGCGAACACTGCAAGCTAAACCAAGGGACCGATTAATTTGTGACGTCACTATTACGTTAAATTTGTTAACGAACAGTGACAAATACAAATAAAAAGCTGAAAGGCATTAGATAACAATTTTCACTGCAAATTCAAAATCGTCAAAATCTGTTAGAACACAAGGTGTAATTTTTGGTGCTTGTTTCTTATTTCGCCTACTTTCTGTTATCGAAAACTGATGAAATTTTCGCATTTGTTTCGCAACAGAAGTTTGCGATTCGCTATCGGCTATTATAAAATAGGATAGTCGATGGGCGCAAGTTAAGTTTACTGGTGCATTACTTACATACACTATACAAACGATAACACCAAAAATTGTCAAAATTTAGCCTAAAACATAGTGTTATTTCACCCCAGCTCCCAAGCAGGCGGAGATAATATACCCTAAAAGGTTACTTCATTAATACATTCCGTCACTAATAATACTATCAAGAAACAGTAGTTTTAAAAAAATTTGTAACTAGTACCGATATGCTATCGCTGGTTTCAATCTTCGAAAAGCGGCACAACAGAACATGACCAGCTGCACCCGACATTGCCACGAGACGCGACTCAGCACAAAATTCGATTCGTTGCACGCCGAACAGTTCATCATCGTCTAAAATAAAATAAAAATGATCATCGGCTCAAATAAAATAAAAATGATCATCGTCTCAAATAAAATAAAAATGATCATCGTCTAGAATCAAATAAAAACGATCATCGCCTAAAATAAAATTGAAATGATCATTGTCTAAAATAAAAATGATCATCGCTCAAACAAAATAAAAATGATGATCGTCTAAAATCAAATAATAACGATCATCGTCTAAAATCAAATAAAAATTATCACAGTCTGAAATCAAATAAAAATCATCATCGTCTAAAATCAAATAAAAACGATCATCGTTTCAAATAAAATAAAAATGATCATCCTCTAAAATTAAATAAAAGTAATGATTGTCTCAAACAACATAATGGTCATCGTCTAAAATAAAATAAAAACGATCATCGTTTAAAATAAAATGAAAATGATCATCGTCTAAAATCAAATAAAAATGATTATCGTCTCATACAAAATAAAAATGATCATCGTCTAAAATCAAATAAAAACGATCATCGCCTGAATAAAATTAAATTGATCATCGTCTAAAACTAAATAAAAATGATCATCGTCTCAAACAAAATAAAAATGATCATCGTCTAAAATCAAATAATAACGATCATCGGCTAAAATAAAATAAAAATGATCATCGTCTGAAATCAAATAAAAATTATTATCGTCTAAAATCATATAAAAACTATCATCGTATCAAATAAAATCAAAATGGTCATCGTCTGATATCAAATAAATATGGTCATCATCTCAAATAAAATAAAAATGACCATTGTCTAAAATCAAATAAAAACAATCATCGTATCAAATAAAATAAAAACGATCATCGTCTAAAATAAAATAAAAATAGCGGTTAAGTCACGCCCGTCGACACATTTTCCATAATTTGTCACCTATCCTTAGTATATTACTGGTCTGTCCACAGTGGGGGTTGGGGACACCCACTTTCCAAATCCCCCATGTTCGTGAGATTTCTCCCCATGTCCGCCCCCCCACTCGGCCAAAACCCCCATGTTCAACTAATTCCAAAAATTTTTATGTCTAAAAATTTATGTTTTTGTTTGTATTGTTTTTTAAACATTAATTACCACTATCTATAATGCTAAAATGTCGTTTTTAGCTTGAAAATACATTCACGGTTGTAAAAATGCACGAAAATAAGGAATTTAGTATTTTTAAGCAAAATTTATCCCCCCCACTTTTAATTTTCCCCCGAGAATGAACATGGGGGACCCCCGAAGTTCCCTCCCCCCACTTTTCGGAGGACTGTGGAGAGGCCAGTATTATGCGTATGTTTCAGAAAATTGAGTGTAGCTCCAGCGATGTCAATGTAAATGACGATAAAAGGTTATGATTTAGACAATATCTGGTTATAATTATTCTCGAATCCGAATGTCTTCATATTAATAATGTAGTTCCTATTAGAGAGAAATCAGTTGAAACACATACAGTATCAGCCACAAATGACTATAGAACAAAATTCTATTTTTAGAACAAAAATTTATTTCGAGCGAGTCGCGAGCGAGTCTCGAGTGAATGTCGAGCGAGTCGCGAGCGAGCGACAGTCATTTTTGGCGAGTACTGGTACCCGCCAAAAATGACTGTCGCTCGCTCGCAACTCGCTCGAAATGCGACGGTCATTTTTGGCGAGTAGTGTATTCCTCTACCAAAATAAATTAAATATATAAGGGTCATTTCACGAAACCATGTAATTTCGTTGGGGGCTATATCGCCACTTTTTGGCCCGTACCACCAGTCTTTTGGAAGGGAATTTAATGTCGCTGTGAGGTGTAGTAATAGGCTGTAAGACGGTCATCATGAGGTATGGTGGACCCACAACATAGCAGGAGCTAGAGGCCCACAAACCGGATTGACCAAATAAAGCCAAAAACGCATGTCCCACTATAAATGTTCGCCGTATCGCTAGCACGTGATACATATGTGTGTTATTCATCTCACTGTGATCCTTTGGTATTGCTAATTTTTCCGCAAAAACTTGATAGTAATCATATACTGTGAAGCTGACGTTAAGCTTCCGAAAGTTTTTTCGTCACATGTAGCCCCCGACCTAGGTCAAATCTGGCAGCTTGCATGCGCTGCTAAATAACGTCAAAGTGCTCTAGCGCCAAAAATGCTATATAACGATAATCATAATCAGTACAGGTGTTATTGAAAAAATATGTCAGCGTCTGTCCATGTGTTGTTTGATTATGAGGTTGAGGTCATAAAGTGCCAAAAATGGGGCATGAAAAATGTAGATTACCCCACACGTACGAAAATTAAGTTTAAAAAAGCCAAATTTTGAATACAGTGTTACATTAGGCGAATAGAAACATAATAACGCCCCACTAGAATCGACCCATGTATTAAAATTTTTTAATGAACATGTAGCCCCACCCCCGACCGCAGGTATAATAAACGAAACCGAAGGTCACAAGAACCATTATTAATTATATAAGTTCATCATGATTGCAACATGATAATTAACTGGGCAGCTTGGGAACCCTTATGCCTGCCCGCACATCTATTGCGCGCATTGTCCTTGGTATGTAAAGTCGAAACGCTTACCAAACGAGCTAAGATGTTCGCCGAATCTTATAAAGCCGTAAAACCAAATCTAGAATCTCTAGAAGTAGTTAAAGTTTCACGCCTTCCCCCCCCGACTTAACACATATCGGGTGCCAATTTTTACAAGGCCTAAGGATCTGCCTGAAGCTGGCTCGCAACTCGCTCGAAATAATTTTGTTCTAAAAATATAATTTATTAGTACTTTAAAATAGTTTCGAATTCGTTCGCTCGAAATCCGACGGTCATTTTTGTGCGTACTGTATTATGCATATGTACTTACATACCTATGCACCATGAACAGGGCAATTCAGAAATCCAACAAAACTCACAGATTGAGCAAAACTCTGCCCGTCGTATCGGTCTACTTAAAGGCTACGAATATCCATCACGCCAACCAAAATACTTTTGGCTAATAGCGCACAAATGTTAGTCCACGGAGTCGAAAAACAATAAAGTAAATACTACTGTAGGTGCCAGAAATTGTTGTCGCATTTTGAGAGAGCGAGTCGATCTCTTGAGATTTAGAAACTAATTAAAATAATAATAGTAAATTCTATTTTAGAACAAATTTATTTCCAGCGAGTCTCGAGCAAGCGAGAGTCATTTTGACTCGTACTTCATTATATCAAAATATATCATAATAAATACATGCAGTACAACAGCAGACAACGGACAGAAATAAAAACAAATAGTTCGCACAAAATTTTCATCGAACTGTTTGACGTTATTTTTGTCCAACTATTCGTGAATAATATAATACGGGAAAGAGTGGATTTTATTTCGGCCCGCAACTGCATCTACACAATAATTGGACATAGCCAGGCATACCTATGCTCGTGGAACTTTGTTTTGATCCAGCAGACGGCTTGTCGTCACTGCTACTATGTCCACGAGTAATCGACGAGCGTTCAAAAAATTTGGTAGTTTTCAATTTGTACAAAACGGTTAGTGTTGCCCCGGTCGCATCCCAAAATTTAACTGACCCATCCATGTGGCTGAAATTATTAAGTTAATTGTACCGAAAAACAACATAACTATAGCAGCTTCACTTGATTATAAATGATACGGTGATACAAAATGTCAGCAGCGGAACCCTAAACAGTCAAGGCCGAAAGCCAGAGCGCAAAATAGTCGATCGACACTTCGAACGATTTCAAATCGACCGAAATATCCAATCGCTATTTCATCTACACTTAAAGGACTGAACAATGTCAGCAAGAGCTGGCCTGTCCACAGCCCTCCGAAAAGTGGGAGGGACTTCGACGGTCCCCATGTTCATTCTCGGGGGAAAATTAAAAGGGGGGTGGATAAATTAAATTAAAAGGGAGGTGGTTTTCTTAAAAATACTAAATATTTCCATATTTTCATGCATTTTTACTACCATGAATGTATTTTCAAGCTAAAAACGATATTTTGAACAATTTGCAAACAAAAAACATAAATTTTCAGACAAAAAAATTTGGAATTAGTTGAACATGGAAATTTCGGCCGAGTGGGGGGACGGACATGGGGGAAATTTCACGAACATGGGGATTTGGAAAGTGGGCAGGCCAGAAGAGGAGAGTCAGCGAGCTAAGACTCACAGTGGAGATTCAGTAAACACAACCTTCTGAATCTAGCTGAAACACAGTCAAGATAATCCGGTGATCAAATTTGTGCCGTCATAGCATAAACCATTAGCACCCGTACTAGGCCGCATTCCAGTACGGCGTACAATTATTATTCTGATGAACCGTGGTAATCACAATAATTCGTGCTAACAACCATTGAAAAAATTCTTTCAGGCGTGATATATAAACACGGATATCCAAAAGTCATATGAGCAAAACAGGATAGGATGATCGAATAGCAAAAAAACAGTACGTAGACCCAAAGAGTTAGCTGTAATTCAAACTTTCTCACTGAGCGATCTCAAAATACCTACGGAATTCCTCTGACGTTACCACTGCTATACTGTTAAACAAAGTACTGTCCAAAAGTGTACAAAACTTGAAAAGCATAGAGCGTCCGGCCTGCGGTCGCAGACGTATTTGGTACAGAGCTCGACAGTGCTATCCACTATCCACCAGACCTCATCCAGTGACTTTCTCTAGCTCATTTTTAATAGCATAGGAAAGCAAAGGCACTGATAAAATAAGTGCATCCCCTATCCACCCCCAAGTCGGCCGGAGTACCCATGTTCAACTAAGTCCAAATTTTTTATGTCTCCAAATTTGTTTTTTGTAAGCAAAAAGTTTTTTAAAACATTCATTACCACAATTTCAAATGCTAAAACGTCGCTTTGTAGCTTGAAAATATTAGCACGACAGTAACACTATACGAAAATACAGAAATATTAAGCATTTTTGAGCAAAATTTACCCTTTCACTTTGAAATTTTTCACGATAATGAACATGTCCCCTCAAGTTCTCTCCACTTTTCGGAGGGCTGTGAACAGGCCAGCTATTTAACTAAATCTCTTTGGTTCGTGTCTGTAATCCAGAACGTTGACATTCGATTAGGCGTAATATTCGTGTACTGTTTGCATTAAAAAAACTAGGTTAGCAAAACGCAGAACAATTTGGTGTTCAATTTCAGCTGGGGAAATACACGTCATGTGCACAGATGTGAGAATGAACCAAATTTTTCAGGCTGGGCTAGACTCCAATTTCACCTGCGTCGGCTGGGGCTAATTTAATAGGAAGTCGGTTCGGTTCGATACATTCGAAGATTTCCAGTTTGCCCCAACTTGACTCGAAAAGGCTGAGGATGAATATTGGAGCTTCCTAACATGGATGTATGGATGTAATCTAACACAAGTGATCATCAAGTTCTGGCTTCTGTATTCGCCGAAAATATTGCCACGGGGCATGAACCAGTGGGGGCCTGGTTCGGAGCTAGAGGCGAAAAATTTTGCCAGGGGCTTGAACTGGAGACCCCTAGCTTAAACTGGAGGTCGAAATTGAAAATTTTTCAAAATTTAATAGTTTTCAGTGAAAAACGCTAAAATTGTTAATAAATAGGTCATAAACAGTGCAAAAAACATCTATATCGATGTTAAAGACGCTTTTCAACCCATTTTTTTGCTGAAATTGTCAATGGGTGTGATTTTATGTTCAAATTTTTGAGTTCAATTTATAACTTCGTAAAGAGATTTTTGTAAAAAATTTGTTAATTTTTGTGTCATCTGGAAATTTTTTTACGGTTGATGCCAAAAAATTTGCGGGGGGGGCAAAATTTTGCCAGGTGCCCCAACCGAGGGAGCGCGCGCTCATTTTTTGCAAGGGCAGCGCAAAATAGCGAGGATAATAGACATAAAATAGATGAAGGCAAAGCCGAAAAATAGTCCACCCCTTCCTATGTACGAGAAAGCTGAAGTTCGCTCTTTGAGGAATTTGATGTTGCAAGAAAAGATTAAATCAAGGGGAACCAAACCTACAAAATGGTGAGCAACACTAAGGCTTACGGCAAATGTTACGGTTGCATAACAAAGGCAGATAATTGCATCCAAAGAGCTATAATATTAGATTCACTGAAGCATGACAATCTTCAGGTTTGCTGAGTTAATGACCGCGATACGTCGAGGCCGATATCATAAACATATGTACCTGATCAATGTTTTAGTGCAACTGAGTTAGACTCGATAATGCTCTGGAACACAAAAACCAGACTACGTCCATGTTATACACCACCAAAGCTAAGACTCCACTCAAAATTCCGGTTTTTTGTGTGAACCAGTACAGAGCGATGTCAAATTTAAGTAGTGTTTGTTATAATAGAATTAAGGTACATAACAATTACCTCAACGGTCTTAGCTTTACTTAATGTATAATGGTGCCAAATGCACAGTAAAGAAATGCAGCACAGTACCAGTCTAACGCAGGATTGACAATAATTATTCACTACCTACCATCGACTACCTCCACTTTGGAAGCTGTAGTACTCCAGGGAGCCAAATTTCTGATGTTGGAATAACAGCTACTCGATGATGGCTGATACAGTTATACGACTATCTACAAATTGCTACAACCAAGAGTGGCTGATACTTCCCTGAAGAGTATGACGCTCTTCAGCTTAAGCATTATGTAGTCTAAACCATATCGCGGAGCGAATCGCGCTGTCCCCCTGTATTTCATGGGGGAGCAGTTCATCTCCCCCCACGTATTTCGAGGGGGGAATTTTGTCCCCCCCCCCCCCGATTTCCACGGGGTGTCCCCACCCCGACGAAATCAAGGAGGGACAAATTGCCCGACCTATAACAACAGGGGGATTAATTCGCCCTCGCAATACAGGCGAGCGAGGAAGCTTGCCGAAGTTGCTCTTTGACGCACGTTGCTTTTTGATCCCTTGTTCCTATCATTGTGAAGCAGAATTCACTAAGCATTGGAAAATTGACCCACCAATATATGGAAGGTGATCTGGGATTAGACCGTCGTAAGACAGATTAGTTTTAAATATATAGGTAAAATGGTTCACCCTTATCACGAGACGACGAACTGTCCTCCTCATGAAATACAGGGGGCAGCGCGAAACGCATCGCTACATCCCTATAAACTAAAAATGCATATAAGCTGAAGAGTGTCGTGCTCTTCAGCCAAAACAGAACCGGCTATTGGTACAATCGTCACAGCACGTTCTACAAGTAGTTGTAGCTGGAATGAGAAATCTACAAATCGGTGCAGCTGGTAGGACAAGATCCATAGATTGGTGCAACCTGTGCGACACTATCAACCTCCGTTACTTTGTCAAGTAATGAGCACAGAGAACCTGAGCCTTCACCACGCTGCGATATCACTGCCTTATGGTGTGGCGTTCCCTGCAAAATTAGAGCAGCGACAGCATACAGCGCCATGGTACATGCGTCTGCCGCTACAACGCTAACTCGGACGAAGTTTCGAGTCTGCCTGTTGTTATCCAGGAAGCGTAAAATACCAAAAATTTCTGCCTATGCAATGCAACAGTGCGTCTGCGCTAAACATGAAACAAGTAACAATAATACTGATATCTTTTGTTTTTGAAAATCGCTTTCTATCGCTTCGGGTACGTTCATAGTACTTTTACCCTCGCACGGCATATGAATACACAGAAACCAGTGTTAAGCTGTTTTCAGAAAAATAGAGATTCACTTTGTGCCAAAATGCAAGGGATTTATTGAAACAAGTTAAGTTTTCTGTGGTCATCGATACCTTTACGATGGATGCATAGACTTGGTTTTTCCGCAGTAGCAGTGTTCGTCATTGCGGTTGGTGTACTGGTAAAAAACCCCCAAATATACATCGTGCTGTATACGAGTTGCTTTCACGAAGTTCAACTCGGCTGGGTCGGCTCAGGGTGAAATGCTTAGGCTCGGCTTAGGAAAGATGAAGCGATCTCGCTTCGAGCCCAACTTCTCACCACTAACATCAAATTCAACTTTAAAGTTTTTGGGGTCACAATTCGAACCAACTGTTACAGAACTGTGCACGGTTTTACTTAGCAACAATACGTAAATTCCAAAATGAAATAGTTTAAAAATACTTCCTTCCGCAATAAAAACCCTGTTTCAATCCACATTCAATAGAGACGATAAACAATCATACCCCGTAATGATCAGTTCCTGATAGCTACAGCACCCGTCTCCTTCGCTGCCACCGACAATCGGCCACTTCTAAATTTTACAATCAGGAATTGAAACCGCTGGTAGACAGGTATTCTATCATTAACATCTTGATGCAAGCCTGCTTTACAAGAAGCTTTATCGGCTAACTTGACTTCATCGTAGTGCTTTGCAAACACAATTAAATAGCCTATTCACTACAGCAAACAGCTCAGCTACAGTCACGGCCAGAAATAAGTGCAAAATAATCGATCGAAATTTCGATCGATTTCGATTAAACGAAATTTCGATCGATTTCGATTTCGATTAAACGAAATTTCGATCGATTTCGATTTCGTTCGATTTCGATCGTTTTCGATTTTTGCGCAATTAGATAAATTTCAAAATTTTAAAATTTCGATATTTTTCGATTAAACGAAATTTCGATCGATTTCGATTAAACGAATTTTCGATCGATTGCGATTTCGATCGATTTCAATTTCGATCGTTTTCGATTGCACTTATTTCTGGCCAGGACTGTGCATATTGCAGCTGAAAAATCAGCCCGTGAAGTTTTAAATGATTTCCAGAACCAGAATGCAGTACAGAATATTAATACAGTATGTGGGGTAATCAGCCTACGGCGCGTAAGTGTTTTATGTCGTGGTAGACTCACGACGTGTGTTTCTCTGGGCGGAGAGTGTAGCAGAGAGAACTGGGGGTGCTGCAGAGGGTAACTAATAATTTTCCACCATGGGTCACTCATAATTTCACAATTCGTTGCCTTAGTGTAAAAAGAGCGATTGATTTTGAGCAAAAAATAATTATGTTCAACATTGTTTTAGTTAGAAAAATTCTGCATGTTGTACAAATATGTATTTGTGTAAGCTATAGCGCAACAGTCTATTACTTTGCTATTTTGATAGTGGTTATGGCCTTGTTACTTGCAATTTCCTCATAATTTTGTTATGTCTATAAAGCTTTCAGCGCGGGGGAGTGGTTATTATGACGGCTGCGTGGGTTCGACGACCCTAAGAAGGGTAACCCGCTCCATGGACACTTATGAACTATGCTTATTATTTTGTTTGTGTAGCGCCGCTCCAACAGCTTTAGGGTCGAAATTACGGCCGACATTTGAGCGAAAGAACAAAATCGAACAAATCTACAACAGCGATAAAAATAAGTGCACAAAAAACGATCGGAACAACGTTCCTTTCCAAACAAACGTTACCACGTTCGTTTGCGTTTACGCTCCTTCATAGATGACAGCAAATAATTTCGTTCTAATATGCGATAAAAATTTTGTTAACGTCTACGTTCGTCTATAAACAAACGTTCTAACGTTCATTTGCGTTCGTGTTTCGCGTTCGTTTTTGTGCACTTATTTTTGTACGTCACTGCTTATCTCAACACAAGTCTCAAACATTCATCGAGAAAAATTAGAAAATTATACGGATATTGACAAGAACACCTATCGAAAAAAACTTGAAACTTTTCAAATGAAACTTCCAATCAACAACAAACCGAAACTATTGGACGACATTTACCACTAATCCAAAATGAAATATATTTTGAAGAAAACATTGTTCTGATAAAAACAATAAAACATCATTTACAAGTCTGACCCAAGTTCACAGAATTTGCTAGTATTATTACATCGTTTCATATTCGTAGGAATTAAAGATGCTAATATAAATCATTGTACACGCATTATCACGTTACAACAACGCAAATTTAGCATGCCGCTTAAGAACATCTCTACGCAGATCCGCGATTAACGACGAATTTTCACGATGAAAACCATAAATCTTCGCAGCAAAAGCGTTCCGTTTTAATAAAAATTTTCACAGTAATGGCATTGTACTATTAATATTAATTTGTCCCGTTCTATGCTACGTATACTCTCTATGATCCGGATTAGCTTCGGTTCAGATTGCATCTATATTTTAGCCCAGGTCTAATAGTCTCTTTCTAAAATGGCGAATACAAAACAACCGGTTTTGCGATACTGTCACCCTTCGATTTGAGATTTACCTGGCACTACGGTTACAGGGTGCCTCCATGTTGATTGATCGCAAATGATCTCTGTTACCTGTGAAGCCAAAGCACGCGCAGAGGCTCCTCAGAAATTGATACTAGCGCCAGAATATCGAAGACACGGGCTGCAACTGAGATCGATTTAGAATTTAAACAGTCGAACACTTACTTGTTCTGAAAATCCTTGTCGTTTTTGCTTGAACCCGACGGAATACAGGGCAGATATAAGCTCACCGGGAATATCAGAAATATATGTACAATAAGTGACCCGAGATTCATGAATATCCATTGGATAAGGATTTTCGAAGCAGGGATATCTAAACAAAACAACAAAATTTTCTGCACGAGGTACAGTACTCTCCAGAAATGAGTGTCACCTATCGAACGAATCAACATCGAACAGAAATCGAAAAATGTTTATTTATTATCGAACGCTTTTCGAACAAAGTTAAAAAATCGCGCTAATATTTCGAACGCGTCTCGAACAAAATCCAAACACATTGCGAACAAAATTTTCTATTTAGCGAACGAACATCGAACAAGTTTGAGCAACATCGAACGAAAAGCACTCATTTTTTGTGATTACAGTAACTTAACATACTAAGCGCCTAGGTCGACGAATTCCCAGCTACCGCAAAAATTGTTAGACTTTAATAATTGGAAAAAAACGAAACAAAAAGAAAAACATCAAGCAAAACCAAAAACATAATCCTGAGGCCTATCGAAGTAATAATCGCCATAAAATTATAATGCAAAAACGAGCAGAAATTCCTTTGGCCCGTCTGTAGTAGGAAGCACAAGCCAAATTCCTTTGGCCCGACCGAAAGTACAGTACAAAGCACAACTATGTAGATGACTATTTTGCGGCAAAATAGTACAATGCGTTATGCTTCCTTTTCTATAAAGTTGTGCATTCGGTACAAAAATTGTTTATTTTCCTCGAATTTACTGAACTAATGACCCAACGGTAGTGGAAGAATTATCAAGAATTATTAATAACAACGAGTGTGAAAAATTTCGCGAACAGTTCACACCGCTGCTGATCAACTGAATTTCACACGCAATAACAGTTACAATCAGAATTAAGTGCTCAAAAATCGATCGAAGTTTCGTTCGATTACGATCGTTCGCGTTTAAACGAAAATCGATCGTTTAAACGGAAGTCGATTAATTTAACGAATTTCGATTGCGTCAAAATAAAAAATAGTTGAATAAAAATGTTAAGTTCGAGTTTAATTTAATGAATTTCGATTGTGTTAAAATAACAAATACATATTTTAATAAAAAACGTTGGATTGTGTTTAATTTAACAAATTTCGTTTAAACGAGCATCGATCGATTGCGTTTTCTTTCGATTTCGCCTGCGTTCGATTTTATAAGCACTTACAATTCTGATTGTAACTGTATATGACTTTTGTTTCTGAGCTGAATTGTAGACAACGCAACAGAAATAACGCAGACCATTATGTTTGTTGATTAGCTTACACTACATAGTGCTCGTCACAAATTGACTGTCGGGTTACAACCGAGCAAGCAATGAGCGAAAGATCGGACTATACAATTTGGGAAATAATTTTATTACGAGAAAAACATGCGGTAAGTAATTGTGGCGAGTACTTCATGCACTTTTGAAGCTAACATGATAGGGCAGGACATTAGATTTTATTGAATGTGTGATTTGCTTACTTTGCCAAACTATAATATAGAGTACGAAATTACTGTGGCCTTTTGAACGAACAAACAGAAATCGCACAGAATTTATTTTACTCACAAATAAAGTTCGAACAGCTCACGAACAAAATATTTTGAAAAGCGGGGCGGATAAATTTCGAGTAGGTATCGAACAAAATTCGAAAACATTTCCAATAAAATTTGAAATTTCCCGAAGAATGACATAGAACAAACTTGGAGCGAACAGCTCCCATTTCTGGCGCGCAATGCATGCTCAAACTAAAAATTGTTGGTTTTCACAAAATTCCTGGTGGCGCGCGTCAATTTTGACGAAAAGAGCTTTCACTGTATCGTAATACTCTAGCTATACATAACCACGACTGACTGCTACTAGATACTCAGATACAGTACTCGCCAGAAATGAGTGTCACATTTCGAACGAACGAACATCGAACAGAAATCGAACAAAATTTATTTATTCTCGAACACTTTTCGAACAAAGTTCGAACAGCTTTCGAACAAATTTAAAAAAGTGCGCCAAAATTTCGAACACGTCTCGAACAAAATTCGAACACATTTCGAACAAAATTTTGAATTTATCGAACGAACATCGAACGAACTTCGAGCGAACAACACTCATTTCTGGCGAGTACTGTACCAAGCAACGATACAAAAACAAATGCAAACCTAGACTCACCCGGAACTTGCCAAATCGACAATTACAAGATCATTTTTGAGTAGCACAGCAACAGCAAAAGGGTTTTGAGCTTCTAAAAACCAAATCATAGTACTGAAAAATGGCGTCAAATAGCCCGAACGTATATTCAATGGTTTCACATTGTGCATATTATTAATATGTTAGCTGCTCTTCGAGCGGTAAACACTCAGCGCTCATTATCGTCATTTTGTCGAATGGTAAGAGGCGATACATACATAAATCTCAAGTTTAAAGTGGTTTAATTCTGGCACAAGACAAATTCTGGCACATTTTCAGCTTTTGAGGTGTTTTTAAACTTTGACCCAAAGTTTGGAAACGGCTGTTTTGACAAAAAACTAACAACAAAATGAGATGATTCGGTATAGTGGTGTCCATTTCACGATTTGATGCCTTTGTTTGATGCCTTTGACAAGAGTTATAACCTAAAATGTAGAGACAGCCCTTTATGACTAGTAACTCTATCGAGATTGCAGAACGTAGTGAAGCATAGGTACAGGTAAGCCTTTTGCGTGCACAGCCAATCAGCTCTCGATAGCATACGTCGATATGCTATATGTGGATATCACGCAATACCGCACGCACATATAAAACAAAACTAACACCGGAAATAAGTTTCCCATGCTCGAACACCACCCAGTGCAAGCTGTCAGCCTCCCAGGACGTCACAATACAATTGGGAATTTTGGGTCGATGAACCATGGGGGCGCCATACCCCCTGTACCCATGGCCCCATGGGTTGCAGAGCAAAATCAATACCGACAATGAGTTTCACATGCCCGAAAATAGGGTGCCATACCTCAAACACCATGAATCGGAGTCTTAATCGAAAAACAAAATAGAGGCATCGGCATTTGTCATTTCACTATGAAAAAACTAACCAGAAAAAATAACCGAAAGCTAAGACAAAAATAACCTTGCTTCCGTGAAGGGTACTAAAATGGTGTGAAAAAAACCTTTATTTTGCTCTCTGACCCCGAACATTGGGGCGCCATACCCCCGTACCCATAGAACCATGGGTCACAGAGCAAAACCAGCACCGGCCATGAGTTTCCCATGCCCGAAAACTCCAAGTGAAACTTGTCAGCCGCCCAAGACCTCAGAACAAATTTTCAAATTTTAGGTTGAGGAACCATCGGGGTTCCATACCCCGTACTTCAAACCCCTTACATCCAAAACCGGAAAACAAAAAAGAGGCATCGGCATTTATCATTTTACTATCAAATAAAACCACCCAGAGAAAAAATTCGAAAGTTAAGATAAAACTAACCTTGCTTACGTGAAGGGTACTAAAATGGGGTAAAATGGGGCAAAAAACCACATTTTGACCCCTGACCTCGGAACCAGACCCCAAATGAAAAACGCTCGGGGATGCACCCGGTAAATCAACTATGCCGGTTCCAATGAGCCCAAGATCATGAAGATCGGTTAAGTCGTTCCCGAGTTATGGCCGATTACGCACACGGAATTTAAAACATTTCACCCCTGCAGCACACAATGTCCACTACGTTCTTATCAAAAAGCAAACGATGAAGTCACTCGATATTTTTGGCCAGGCAAAACGACTTGTTCAATACGCAAAAAAAATTAAATATTAAAAATAAATATAAAAATATAATAATTATATAATAAATAATAATAATAAAAAGATTATCGGATGGCCATCCATTCGGCCCTGAGGGATCATGTCCACATAAAAAATTTGTACGGTTAACCGCAATTAGAAGTGTAATTCCAAAATGTTTTGTTCGCAATGTTTCAATAACCCCCAAAGAAGATATGTATAAACATTTTACTATAATTAGTGTTCAACGAGACATGGAAAATTTTCGCATACATAACCCAGTTTGCCGTCGACTACGTAGCCAAATGTCAAAAACAAACATACCCGAGCTATACGGTGAAGCACACAGCGTTTCGAATGCAAGAACCGTATTTTCCATTTATAAAACAGTCGTGGAGTTTCCGAACAAAAACATAGATAATTTTCGCAAACATAACGCAGTTTGCCGTCAACTACGTAGCACAATGTCAAACACAAACATACCCGAGCTATACGGCGAATCACACAGCGTTTCGAATGCAAGAACCGTATTTTCCATTTCTAAAACAGTCGTCGACTTTCCGCGAATTACGCTCACACTGTGGTTACCTTCGTCTGCCGGCAGACCTCCGGAAAATATTATCCATTCGTCACTACAATAGAATTTACATTTTCACTGCGAATAATATAAACTGTGAGGACAATCGGAGATACAATTTACTCTACGACCGAATCATACAGCAGCGGATTTACCAGATAAAATTGTCACTCCTCAAAGATATGTAATCACTATAATTACCCAAACAATTTGCTGATGAAACACACATATTGTAAAAGTTGTGCAAAAAACAAAATATAACACATTTACGTATCGTAAATTTTCAATGCAAGCCACTAGCCATGATATATAAATGTATCAATATTAGTCCAATTTCATCAAGTTTATAGCCACGTCTTAAGGATTCTATAGATAGATATATTTACGTATGAACTCACTATGTCAGGGAAAATGTAAACATACTCAACGCCAACAGGTGTCGGCTGGTGTCTATAATCAGTTAGGAGGTAACACTGTTTAAACTGAACTGTACCAGGCGCTTCGCCAAAACTCAATATTAGTCCAATTCCGTCAAGTTTATAGCCACGTGTCAAGGATTCTATAGATATGAATACGAATCAACTCGCTGTGTCCGGGGACATGTACACATACTCAACGCCAACAGGTGTCGGCTGGTGTCTATAATCAGTTAGGAGGTAATACTGCTTAAACTGAACTGTACCAGGCGCTTCGCCTAAACTCAATATTAGTCCAATTCCATCAAGTTTATAGCCACGTGTCAAGGATTCTATAGATATGAATACGAATCAACTCGCTGTGTTCGGGGACATGTACACATACTCAACGCCAACAGGTGTCGGCTGGTGTCTATAATCAGTTAGGAGGTAATACTGTTTAAACTGAACTGGACCAGGCGATTCGCCTAAACTCAATATTAGTCCAATTCCATCAAGTTTATAGCCACGTGTCAAGGATTCTATAGATATGAATACGAATCAACTCGCTGTGTCCGGGGACATGTACACATACTCAACAACAGGTGTCGGCTGGTGTCTATAATCAGTTAGGAGGTAACACTGTTTAAACTGCACTGTACCAGGCGCTTCGCCTAAACTCAATATTAGTCCAATTCCATCAAGTTTATAGCCACGTGTCAAGGATTCTATAGATATGAATACGAATCAACTCGCTGTGTCCGGAAACATGTACACATACTCAACGCCAACAGGTGTCGGCTGGTGTCTATAATCAGTTAGGAGGTAACACTGTTTAAACTAAACTGTACCAAGCGCTTCGTCTAAACTCAATATTAATCCAATTCCATCAAGTTTATAGCCACGTGTCAAGGATTCTATAGATATGAATACGGATCAACTCGTTGTGTCCGGGGACATGTACACATACTCAACGCAAACAGGTGTCGGCTGGTGTCTATAATCAGTTAGGAGGTAACACTGTTTAAACTGAACTGTACCAGGCGCTTCGCCTAAACTCAATATTAATCCAATTCCATCAAGTTTATAGCCAAGTGTCAAGGATTCTATAGATATGAATACGTATCACCTCGCTGTGTCCGGGGACATATACACATACTCAACGCCAACAGGTTTCGGCTGGTGTCTATAATCAGTTAGGAGGTAACACTGTTTAAACTGAACTGTACCAGGCGCTTCGCCTAAACTCAATATTAGTCCAATTCCATCAAGTTTATAGCCACGTGTCAAGGATTCTATAGATATGAATACGTATTAACTCGCTGTGTCCGGGGACATGTACACATACTCAACGCCAACAGGTGTCGGCTGGTGTTTATAATCAGTTAGGAGGTAATACTGTTTAAACTGAACTGTACCAGGTGCTTCGCCTAAACTCAATATTAGTCCAATTACATCAAGTTTATAGCCACGTGTCAAGGATTCTATAGATATGAATACGAATCAACTCGCTGTGTTCGGGGACATGTACACATACTCAACGCCAACAGGTGTCGGCTGGTGTCTATAATCAGTTAGGAGGTAATACTGTTTAAACTGAACTGTACCAGGCGCTGCGCCTAAACTCAATATTAGTCCAATTCCATCAAGTTTATAGCCACGTGTCAAGGATTCTATAGATATGAATACGAATCAACTCGCTGTGTTCGGGGACATGTACACATACTCAACGCCAACAGGTGTCGGCTGGTGTCTATAATCAGTTAGGAGGTAATACTGTTTAAACTGAACTGGACCAGGCGATTCGCCTAAACTCAATATTAGTCCAATTCCATCAAGTTTATAGCCACGTGTCAAGGATTCTATAGATATGAATACGAATCAACTCGCTGTGTTCGGGGACATGTACACATACTCAACGCCAACAGGTGTCGGCTGGTGTCTATAATCAGTTAGGAGGTAACACTGTTTAAACTGCACTGTACCAGGCGCTTCGCCTAAACTCAATATTAGTCCAATTCCATCAAGTTTATAGCCACGTGTCAAGGATTCTATAGATATGAATACGAATCAACTCGCTGTCTCCGGGGACATGTACACATACTCAACGCCAACAGGTGTCGGCTGGTGTCTATAATCAGTTAGAAGGTAACACTGTTTAAACTGAACTGTACCACGCGCTTCGCCTAAACTGAATATTAGTTCAATTTCAACAAGTTTATAGCCACGTCTTAAGGATTCTATAGATAGATATATTTACGTATTAACTCGCTGTATCCGGGGACATGTAAACATACTCAACGCCAACAGGTGTCGACTGGTGTCTATAATCAGTTAGGAGGTAATGCTGTTTAAACTGAACTGTACCAGACGCTTCGCCTAAACTCAATATTAGTCCAATTCCATCAAGTTTATAGACACGTGTTAAGGATTCTATAGATATATAGATATATTTACGTATCAACTCACTGTGTCAGGGGACATGTAAACATACTCAACGCCAACAAGTGTCGGCTAATGTCTATAATCAGTTAGGAGGTAACACTGTTTAAACTGAACTGTACCAGGCGCTTCGCCTAAACTCAATATCAGTCCAATTCCATCAAGTTTATAGTCACGTGTTAAGGATTCTATAGATATATAGATATATTTACGTATGAACTCACTGTGTCGTGGGACATGTAAACATACTCAACGCCAACAAGTGTCGGCTAATGTCTATAATCAGTTAGGAGGTAACACTGTTTAAACTGAAGTGCACCTGGCGCTTCGCCACTTTCGAAAATTTTAACAGCTATATTTAACAAATAGTTCTAAAACTTGCCATTTTGTAGATAATAGATCTACGAAACAATTCTACTGATGTTTCTAAAACTTTGAGAGCGCGTTTGGATTATAAAGGAATCGGGGCTGTATTTGTGTCAACCGAACACGCTCTGCGTAACCGGATAAGGCACAGAATCCACGGTTTAGTGCAAAATTTGCAAAACATTCCTGTAACCAGAAAGACTAACAGTGCAACGCTATCCTCTAGCTCGATAGCCACGCATAAACGGATATGGTTAATGTTAGTGCATAATTATATTTATATAGTATGCCAAGTTGAAGACCAATGTTTATTGATAATCGTTCACACCTCTTACGCTGTTCCTCTTAATGTATAAAATGTGAGTTCAAATTTCCAAAATACAAAATCGATTACATGTTTTTGTTAAGAAATGTTTTTCATTAGCATAGCACCGCTTGGTCCATCATGTAATACTCCCACAACGATGACAATTATTGTACACATTCGATAATGGTTTTCTACGACAACTCGATTTCACCGTTCCTCTTCAACCGTACTGGTAACGAACGGCCAAAAGCCATAGTGTTTTTTTCAATTTACATCGCCGTGTCAACGGTGGATATTGATTTTGAAATTTTACTCAAGGGCTCGGTAGAAGCAATGAATGGTAACTGAAGCTACAATTAATGCTCTCGCTGACCAGATCGTTGCTGATCTGAGCAAAGGACCTATGTAACACATTACTATCGGCTATATTTCATTTGTACAAACCCCAACTATTCACTAATTAACCATAGGTAAACCTTATTATTTGTTACTCAATTACTACTACTATTTTTGTTACTCTATATATCATATAATATATGTATAAACGCAGGATTCAACAATAATTGGTGCACGTGTTCAAAGATCAACAAGTATTCTTTGCGTTATGGTAAAACCAAAAATAGATTAGATATCCGTAATTCTCAACAAAGACGCCTGCGGCAAAAGCACAGTGTCTTAATTTTGGACTGTTGACCCTTCGCAAGAGACGGAAGCTGTCCTTCGCACAAAATACAATCCTGCAGACTATGACCGGGGCGGTGCAGCTCTATGTAAAATGGAGTTAACAAAGCGGCACAACCAAAGGATCCGCAGTTAAGAATTCAATAAACCGTCTAGAAATGTCCGGCGAAAATCATATATCTATATATCTTCCAACCCTGTTGAATAGAAATATGACTTCCCAAGTGGTAATATTGGGGTTGGGGGATGCATACGAACCCCATTGGAATCTCAACATTGCTAAAAATGTAACAACTTTTAAACTGGGGTTTAGCCCAGCAGAACATGGAGGAAACTTGAATGTGCTCCAAAAACTTTGAGTTCCAAGGAATGCCTAATCGATAAAGAACAAAAACCGGTAAACTAAAATGCAAGGGACTGATTCTAAATCCTAAATATGCACATCGACACAAGTTCAGTGAAGCAATTTTCTTCTTCTGTTGGTAGTATTTTGGCCAAGTAATTGATACAGTAAGTGAAGACATCATATATATTTATTTAATCCTAAGAATTAGGCTGTGCACAGAAATGACATCTTGGTATACATATGTACATATACCACAGTTGTCCATAGGGTAAGAGGTTCTTCCCTTTGAGGGTCGAACCAAACTTGGAAGTGAGGCAGGTCGCCGCATACTAGGCCTAGTGCATATGGTAGCGTCAGTAGCTACGGTACGCGTCAGAAATGACTGTCGCATTTCCAGCGAGGGGCTCGCTCGAGATTTCGAAACTCTTTAATTTAATACTAAATTCTATTTTTAGAACAAATTTATTTGGAGCGAGTCTGCTGCGATTCGTGAGCGAGTCTCGAGCTAGCGACAGTCATTTTTGGCGGATACTGTAGGCAACTATCCGGAATCCTTTGTACAAGATCATGCGAAATCTTTTGCCGCGCCAGTGTAGACTGAAGCAAGCTTTACATATCTTGAAGCAGCAACTTCCAAACTTAGTCGTTAGAATAAAAAACAACTACTTAGCAGGCTGGCTGGTCATCCTAAAGACTAAAGGCGTGTTCACACGCTCAAACTTTTTGCTCAAATTTTGACGGTAATTTATAAATAAAAATATTCATATTTTAAAACTTGAGCTCAAACTTTTTTAGGTGATACATCTCGTCCATGATTGGCTACAGGAGTATTCATGAAATGTTTGAACAATGGTCACACGTTCAAACTTGCAAAAAATGCAAAAAAGTTGCTGTCAAATTTTGATGAAAATTTGAGCAAAAAGTTTGAGCGTGTGTACACGCCTTTAGACTACTAACACACACATTGTATGAATACTAACATCCCGTCATCATGCTGGGACGAAAACAAACTACAGAGGGATAAAAGTAATCATATCCGTACAATTGCACAACATATTATTAATAAAACACCACATATAAAAAAACTATATACGCACAGCCCAAAATGCACTATCGAAAATACTAAAACAAAATTCTAAAATACTAAAAATTATAACACCAGCAGCACCTCCCAATATTTGAACATAAAAATTGCCTAGTTAAACTTTCTCAAACGCCGAAAGCAGATAGAATACGAACAACACCTGACATCAGCGTTTTGTAAGCCGAAACATTTCGGATTTCAATTTGGCAATCCTTGCCGTGCTAACCGACGAGTAAGACATTTTTATTTTTGCAACTTATCACGAGCGAGTATAAAGTATTTTCGAACAAAACAGGACACTTTACAGTGATAATGTATTGAAAAATACAGTACGACCAAAGTGATTATATCACTGTGGAACAGTATGCCACGAAGGGAGCGTCTTATTCCAGCTACACAATTGTTTTATAAAATCAGCTTATGAGTAAAACCATCTATCACTCTGGAACAGTATACCACGAAGGGAGCGTCTTATTCCAGCTACACACATTGTTTTATAAAATCAGCTTATGAGTAAAACCATCTATCACTCTGGAACAGTATACCACGAAGGGAGCGCCTTATTCCAGCTACACACATTGTTTTATAAAATCAGCTTATGAGTAAAACCATCTATCACTCTGGAACAGTATACCACGAAGGGAGCGTCTTATTCCAGCTACACACATTGTTTTATAAAATCAGCTTATGAGTAAAACCATCTATCACTCTGGAACAGTATACCACGAAGGAGCGTCTTATTCCAGCTACACACATTGTTTTATAAAATCAGCTTATGAGTAAAACCATCTATCACTCTGGAACAGTATACCACGAAGGGAGCGTCTTATTCCAGCTACACACATTGTTTTATAAAATCAGCTTATGAGTAAAACCATCTATCACTCTGGAACAGTATACCACGAAGGGAGCGTCTTATTCCAGCTACACACATTGTTTTATAAAATCAGCTTATGAGTAAAACCATCTATCACTCTGGAACAGTATACCACGAAGGGAGCGTCTTATTCCAGCTACACACATTGTTTTATAAAATCAGCTTATGAGTAAAACCATCTATCAATCTGGAACAGTATACCACGAAGGAGCGTCTTATTCCAGCTACACACATTGTTTTATAAAATCAGCTTATGAGTAAAACCGTCTATCACTCTGGAACAGTATACCACGAAGGGAGCGTCTTATTGCAGCTACACACATTGTTTTATAAAATCAGCTTATGAGTAAAACCATCTATCACTCTGGAACAGTATACCACGAAGGGAGCGTCTTATTCCAGCTACACACATTGTTTTATAAAATCAGCTTATGAGTAAAACCATCTATCACTCTGGAACAGTATACCACGAAGGGAGCGTCTTATTCCAGCTACACACATTGTTTTATAAAATCAGCTTATGAGTAAAACCATCTATCACTCTGGAACAGTATACCACGAAGGGAGCGTCTTATTCCAGCTACACACATTGTTTTATAAAATCAGCTTATGAGTAAAACCATCTATCACTCTGGAACAGTATACCACGAAGGAGCGTCTTATTCCAGCTACACACATTGTTTTATAAAATCAGCTTATGAGTAAAACCATCTATCACTCTGGAACAGTATACCACGAAGGGAGCGTCTTATTCCAGCTACACACATTGTTTTATAAAATCAGCTTATGAGTAAAACCATCTATCACTCTGGAACAGTATACCACGAAGGGAGCGCCTTATTCCAGCTACACACATTGTTTTATAAAATCAGCTTATGAGTAAAACCATCTATCACTCTGGAACAGTATACCACGAAGGGAGCGTCTTATTCCAGCTACACACATTGTTTTATAAAATTAGCTTATGAGTAAAACCATCTATCACTCTGGAACAGTATACCACGAAGGGAGCGTCTTATTCCAGCTACACACATTGTTTTATAAAATCAGCTTATGAGTAAAACCATCTATCACTCTGGAACAGTATACCACGAAGGGAGCGTCTTATTCCAGCTACACACATTGTTTTATAAAATCAGCTTATGAGTAAAACCATCTATCACTCTGGAACAGTATACCACGAAGGGAGCGTCTTATTCCAGCTACACACACTGTTTTATAAAATCAGCTTATGAGTAAAACCATCTATCACTCTGGAACAGTATACCACGAAGGGAGCATCTTATTCCAGCTACACACATTGTTTTATAAAATCAGCTTATGAGTAAAACCATCTATCACTCTGGAACAGTATACCACGAAGGGAGCGTCTTATTCCAGCTACACACATTGTTTTATAAAATCAGCTTATGAGTAAAACCATCTATCACTCTGGAACAGTATACCACGAAGGGAACGTCTTATTCCAGCTACACACATTGTTTTATAAAATCAGCTTATGAGTAAAACGATCTGACTTTTCATCATTCCGCATTTCTCAATTTTAGTTAAAACAGCTTTAACATTTATGCAAAGTACACAATAGCATTCCTCTTCCTCAGAAGTAACTGACGATCGATAGTTGATTTTCGGAAACATGTTTTGGTTATCCATCCGTACCAGCAACGATGTTCGGCGCCTCTTTGCAGACTGAAACTTCAGTTATATATGTTTAGAGATAAGACACAGACTACTATGTACTTTTATTGTGAAGCAAAATTTAAAAATGGGTCTTTTCTTTAGCAGTGCAGAGCCCGAAACCCGTCAATTTTAAAGATACCAAAGCTGCTTTGGTACGATTCGACGACGCTCGCTGACGAGCTTTGAAAGACCTATATATTTATTACGAAACCTTTTCCAGTTATTGGTTGGGTTATGAACTTCCTGGATTCCGAAAATTTTGAGAAAATACATTATCCTCTGCAAAACTATAATTTTATACACCCTTCAGCCTGCACTGACTATCTGAGTCAATCAATGCTAAATATTAGTTAGATCCTTTCGGAATGTGACTCAAAAATTGTACCAGATTATAGCCCAGATGCCGGGCCACAAAAAAGTTCATAACTCGTTGCAACGACATGATTAGAGGTCTAATAAAGGTGTATCACTCTCGTGACTATTTGTGGGCTAATTTTTCTAAGTTGAGAATTAAGAAAAGAAAAGCTTTGCGCGCGTTCGACAACCAAGTGTTTTTAAGCAAAGATTGAGCATTTGGCAAATTAACATTTTGCTGCTGTATCGTTGAAATGTTTAACCCACACCGGCAATGACTTTCCCATGCCCGAAAACCACCAAGTGACACTTTTCAGCCGCCCAGAAACTTTTCAAATTTTCGAATTTTGGATCGAGGAACCACGAGGGTGACATATGTCAAACCCCAGAAAAAGAGCATTAATCGAAAAACAAAAATGTGCATCGGCATTTATCATTTTACTATGAAATAAAACCAACCAGAGAAAAAATTCCAAAGTTAAAATAAAAATAACATTGCTTCCGTGAAGGATACTAAAATGGGGTAAAAACACCACATTTTTATCCTCTGACCAGATCCCAAATCAAAAAACGCTCGGGGGTGTAAACGGTAAATTGAATATGCCGGTTCGAATGAGCCCAAGATCATGAAAATAGGTTGAGTCGTTCCAGAGTTATGGCCGATCACACACACAAGACGAAATTTAAAAACTTTGACCCCTGCAACACACAATCTCAACTACGTTACACTTTGTTCCGACAACTTGTGGTCACACACAAAAACCAATAACACATCACTTGCTTCATTACGACGTGTTAACACCAAAATATTGGCGGTTTGGAAATGAATATACGGTTTCCAAGTGCTTATTCGGTCATAACAGCTGAAGCCTACAAAAAAACATGCATTCCACCGCATGACAAATATACCGTCAATATTTAACCTAAGTCCGCCAAACTATTTACAATCAGATGATAACAGAAACATTTTCATTGACATTCATCCGGAATCGAAATATATACACGACTCAGTGATATCAAGAGGCCATGTTGGCTTCTCGAGACACATATGATGCTGCTCACTATCACCGTGAATCAGCGATCATGTAAACGCGTCGGTCATGACGCAAATTATTTTACCCCTAGGGGTGTAATGCCCCATTTTTTATGGGACATTGGAAAAATTGACAAAAATTTGTTGCTACCCCCAGTTTTGCGGATTCGTTAAACCCAGAAACCAAAACTAAGGGCGGTTGGGGAAAAATTTTATATTCTTAAAACTGCCCCCTATCAAAGTAGTGGTCTACTTTACCTACAGGACGGGGCGGAGTTGAGGCCAAATGAATCGATCATGCCCGACGTGTTGACATGGCGATTCCTAAGAGTGCCACATTCCTGATGTTACTAACTAACATATAGCATGCTGTGCTGATCTATGCTGAGTATGCTTTCTATCTCAATGGTACGTACAGCCCAAAAATTCGATCAAATTCGTATAAACCAAACCCAAATCACGACCACAACATATATATGAATGATTTGAACAAGAATAAGTGGCTTTGAAACAACTGTATTAAAAGGGAATATTCAGGATACCTCCACGCCATGTATATCTCAGTTGGCAATAGTTTTGACCCAAAACATTACACACTAGTCACTGCCGAGTTACATACGATAACATCAAAATCCAATCTTAGTCTGGAAAACAGAGGTTGCTCGACTGGTTCTTCAAAAAGACAGATGTTCCTACAAGCAAGTATCGTTCCTTGATCTCCCGTAATCATAAAATTAATAAAAAAATATTGAAGGGAATATTCGGGACGCCTCCACGCCATGTATATCTCAGTTGGCCATAATTTTGACCCAAAACATTACACACTAGTCACTGCCGAGTTACATACGATAACATCAAAATCCAAAACCAATCAGTCTGGAAAAAAGAGGTGGCTCGACTGGTTCTTCGAAAAGACAGATGTTCTTACAAGCACGTATCGTTCCTTGATCTCCCATAATAAAATTTATAAAAAAATTATTAAAGGGAATATTCGGGATGCCTCCATGCCATGTATATCTCAGCTGGTCATAATTTTGACCCAAAACATTACACACTAGTCACTGCCGAGTTACATACGATAACATCAAAATCTAAAACCAATCTTAGTCTGGAAAATAGAGGTTGCTCGACTGGTTCTTGGAAAAATCATATGTTCCTACAAGCACGTATCGTTTCTTGATCTCCCGTAATCATAAAATTAATAAAGGGAATATTCGGGATGCCTCCACGCCATGTATATCTCAGTTGGTCATAATTTTGACCCAAAACATTACACACTAGTCACTGCCGAGTTACATACGATAACATCAAAATCCAAAACCAATCTTAGCCTGGAAAAAAAGAGGTGGCTCGACTGGTTCTTGGAAAAGACAGATGTTCTTACAAGAACGTATCGTTCCTTGATCTCCCATAATTATAAAATTTATAAAAAATTATATATTAAAGGGAATATTCGGGATGCCTCCACGCCATGTATATCTCAGTTGGTCACAATTTTGACCCAAAACATTACACACTAGTCACTGCCGAGTTACATACGATAACATCAAAATCCAAAAGCAGTCTTAGTCTGGAAAAAAAGAGGTTGCTCGACTGGTTCTGGGAAAAGACAGATGTTCCTACAAGCACGTATCGTTCCTTGATCTCCCGTAATCATAAAATTAATAAAAAAATATTGAAGGGAATATTCGGGATGCCTCCACGCCGTGTATATCTCAGTTGGCCATAATTTTGACCCAAAACTTTACACACTAATCACTGCCGAGTTACATACGACAACATCAAAATCCAAAACTAATCTTAGTCTGGAAAAAAGAGGTTGCTCGACTGGTTCTTGGAAAAGACAGATGTTCCTACAAGCACGTATCGTTTCTTGATCTCCCGTAATCATAAAATTAATAAAAAATTTATTAAAGGGGTTGGAAATCTTGTTCTTGCCTCTCCTCGTCCCCCTTTTCTCTCCGTCGTTGCGATAACATCAAAAACCAAAACCAATCTTAGTCTGGAAAAAAGAGGTTGCTCGACTGGTTCTTGGAAAAGACAGATGTTCCTACAAGCACGTATCGTTTCTTGATCTCCCGTAATCATAAAATTAATAAAAAATTTATTAAAGGGAATATTCGGGATGCCCCCACGCCATGTATATCTCAGTTGGTCATAATTTTGACCCAAAACATTACACACTAGTCACTGCCGAGTTACATACGATAACATCAAAATCCAAAAGCAGTCTTAGTCTGGAAAAAAGAGGTTGCTCGACTGGTTCTTGGAAAAGACAAATGTTCCTACAAGCGTGTATCGTTCCATGATCTCCCGTAATCATAAAATTTATAAAAAAATTATTAAAGGGAATATTCGGTATGCCTCTACGCCTTGTATATCTCAGTTGGCCATAATTTTGACCCAAAACATTACACATTAGTCACTGCCGAGTTACATACGATAACATCAAAATCCAAAACCAAACTTATTCTGGAAAAAAGAGGTTGCTCGACTGGTTCTTCGAAGAGACAGATGTTCCTACAAGCACGTATCGTTCCTTGATCTCCCGTAATCATAAAATTAATAAAAAATATTAAAGGGAATATTCGGGATGCCTCCACGCCATGTATATCTCAGTTGGCCATAATTTTGACCCAAAACAATACACACTAGTTACTGCCTAGTTACATACGATAACATCAAAATCAAAAACTAATCTTAGTGTGGAAAAAAGAGGTTGCTCGACTGGTTCTTGGAAAAGACAGATGCTCCTACAAGCACGTATCGTTTCTTGATCTCCCGTAATCATTAATAAAAAATTATTAAAGGGAATATTCGGGATGCCTCCACGCCATGTATATCTCAGTTGGTCATAATTTTGACCTAAAACATTACACACTAGTCATTGCCGAGTTACATACGATAACATCAAAATCCAGAACCAATCTTAGTCTGGAAAAAAGAGGTTGCTCGACTGGTTCTTCGAAAAGACAGATGTTCTCCCAAGCATGTATCGTTCCTTGATCTCCCGTAATCATAAAATTTATGAAAAAATTATTAAAGGGAATATTCGGGATGCCTCCACGCCATGTATATCTCAGTTGGCCATAATTTTGACCCAAAACATTACACACTAGTCACTGCCGAGTTACATACGATAACATCAAAATCCAAAACCAATCTTAGTCTGGAAAAAAGAGGTTTCTCGACTGGTTCTTGGAAAAGACAGATGTTCTTACAAGCATGTATCGTTCCTTGATCTCCCGTAATCATAAAATTTATAAAAAAATTATTAAAGGGAATATTCGGTATGCCTCCACGTCTTGTATATCTCAGTTGGCCATAATTTTGACCCAAAACATTACACACTAGTCACTGCCGAGTTACATACGATAACATCAAAAACCAAAACCAATCTTAGTCTGGAAAAAAGAGGTTGCTCGACTGGTTCTTGGAAAAGACAGATGTTCCTACAAGCACTTATCGTTTCTTGATCTCCCGTAATCATAAAATTAATAAAAAAATTATTAAAGGGAATACGAATAAAGTAAAACGATCTGACTTTTCATCATTCCACATTTCTCAATTTTAGTTAAAACAGCTTTAACATTTATGCAAAGTACACAATAGCATTCCTCTTCCTCAAAAGTAACTGACGATC